>CM074736.1:74719622-74982122 GCA_037367245.1 Phrynocephalus guinanensis | reverse complement strand
ATCATACTGTCAGATTCTTTCTCTGAGATAGTTAGCACCCAGGTCTTATAGTGCTTTGTAGGTCATGGTCAGCACCTTGAATTGTGCTCGATAGCTGATTGGCAGCCAGTGGAGCTGTTTTAATAGGGGTGTAATGTGATCTCTGTACCCTGCCCCCGCCAGCAGTCTGGCTGCTGAATTCTGGACCCATTGAAGTTTCCTGAAACTTTTCATTGGTAGCCCCACATACAGCACATTACAGTAGTCCAGCCAGGATGTCACTAGGGCATGTGTCACCATGGCCAGAGCAGGCTTCTCAAGAATGGGGCATAACTTGTGTACTAGCCTTAATTGTGCAAATGTGCCCCTGGCCACAGTCATGACCTGGGCATCCAAGATCAAGGATGAGTCCAAGAGTGCCCCGAAGCTACGCACCTGGTTTTCCCTTAGTTTGCCCATGCGGTGTCCCCACAAAAATATGCACATTCATTTCTATAGGTCCTGTAAATGTACTCTTGAGAATAGAAAAGTCTTGGGTGATACAGGAAAGGAGTTCCATGGAAAGAGGAATTGAGTTTCTGTAATGCTATTCTTCTATAGAGACGAATCTCTCTACAAAGGTCAGAAAGAAGTGTTGCATGGATATTAATGGGTGTGGAAGTCAAAACTTTCACTGGTGGGCTATTCATTGAATGATTTAACCTCAAATATTGTCTCCATGTATTTTATTCCCTCCCTTACGGGAACTCTGTTACTGTCAGAGTATTTTGTAATTTGTTATGCCAGTGGAAGCAAATACTTATTTAACAATTACATAGACAGAAGCAGAATCAAGTAAAGTCAGAGCCTACTTAAAACAGCAAAGAGCTATATTACATATATACACAGATAATTTACATGGAGACAAATCAACAGCATAACAGCATTTCATCATACATGGAATAGATAGAGAATACATAGCATACAGAAAACAAGAATGGGTGCCTTACTCATAAAGGCCCATTGAATACTGATTAACAGAGCACTTATATACATTTGTCTGTCCAATGAGGTAACACATTTCATCATGGCTATTGCAGCACCTTGCATCAGCCAAACCAATTTAAGCCCATTGCCCCCCCCCCCAGCCCGGCAATAAAGAGGCAAGACAACGTTTTTGGGAGAAAGAGCCACAACTTTATTGAAAACTTCTTAATTCATAACTGTGACCAAACACGGGGGCACATACCATAGCGCAAGGGTAAACGTTGATGGAGAGAACGTAGCCCTCCAGATGTTGTATTCAGAGAGATCCATGCTTCGGTGTGACGCTGTACCCGTGTTCAGCATCGCTCCGACTTGTGTAAATCTACAAGCCCCTGACAGCCCTCGGTTCGGCCTAGCATTAGTTAAGATGTGTTGTTTACTCTTTTGCCTGGGATGGGGTAATTTTATTCCGAGGGTTGTCCAGCGCCTTAAGGGTGTCTTACAAAGGCTCACCTGGATACCTATACCCCAGCGCTACCCGCCAAAAGAGTTGTGACCAAGTGAAGAGACTCTCCCAGTGCCAGCTGGAGAGTGGGATGGGCAAAAATGCGTGGTCACTCAAGCCAATAGAATGACCACCAAAAATTCCCATCCGGCCCCCCGTAGGGCAACCCGTTAGACTCACTCTCTCAACAAAAAGGTGGGAGGGCGGGGCTGCCGGTCTCACCTCAAAATATGGCCTCCTAGCGCAGGGGCAAGCTTAAATAAGCTTCGCCACCACCGCACTGGAGACCCGGATGGGTGGGAAGTTTTCCACCAGAGAGCCGAGCAGGTGGGCAAACTTGCCCCGCCCACGCACAAGTTGTGACGGGGCACCATTATTTGCACCTTCAGTCTAATAGAAAAAAAACTTTAGACTGAATCACTATGACTTTGCACATTTGCAGATTCCATCTTAGAAATCAATTAAATACATACAGACCATTTATTTTTATACACCTGTCTAATACATAGTTTCTCTAACTAATATCTGACAGTTACTTCTTCAATGAACTAATAAAAAAAGAAGTGGATTAAATCCTCAACACACAGCTATGGGAAATCTCTTGAAATGTTAATCTCCAATTAGAATTCAGAGTTAGTGAGAAAACTACACCTCAGTTTTTTTCTCTCCCTCCCTTTCCTGTTTAAGTAAGTATTTGTGGGAAATTCAAAATTTTGCTAAATTTTAGTTTACATGAAGGTACAAGTAACCATACTCTTACAAGTGTGTCAGGAATACCTTGCTTCACTTCAGACTACTTATGATAAACAACACTCCTTCTTGGACTGGGTCCAGATATTTCAGGAACAGGCTGTTTCAGTTATTTATCTGAGCATAATCTAAGCCAGTGTTGGCGAACCTATGGCACAGGTGCCAAGGGTGGCACTCAGAACCCTTTCTGTGGGCACCCAACGTCGCCCCTTCACAGCCACCGGTATTCAGGTTCAATTGCTGTATTGGCACTTTGTGAAAAAAATTGTGGGTTTTGAATCGCAGTTTGGGCACTGGGTCTCTAAAAGGTTTGCCATCATTGATCTAAGATGATACTCATATGTAGTATAGAGACAGGATGGGGAGTGTCCCCATGTAGTCAAAGGGTGGTCAGCTGCTTGGGGAGGCAGGGAAGGGCTGGTTATGCTCTTTCCTAGATTAGAGCACCAGCACTGAAGAAGGACCCTGGTGGCACATAGAGCCCAACAAGTGATGAAAATATGTTCAAAGTTTGCAACATATATGAGACACAACAATTTAACTTTTAATTGCTTTTACGTTTACCATGCAATGTTATGTTACTGCATGGTTTCATCACAAATAAATTCACCAGGATTTCCATATTTATCATGATTTTCTTCCCAAGATGCTGAACAAGATAGTATATTATATATGTATTATAAAGCAATCTATAGTCCATTAGATTTATGGATTCTTTATTACTTTTCTGCAGATGTACCATCTAGTCCACGTGGAGTTAAGATTGTAGAGATATCCCAAACTTTTGCAAAGGTGTCTTTCAATAAACCAGATTCACATGGAGGTGTCCCAATCCATCATTACCAAGTGGATGTGAAAGAAGTCACATCAGAAACATGGAAAGTTGTTCTCTCCCATGGAGTCCAGAGTAAGTTGTCAAAGGAAAAAGGAATAGCATTCATTCATAGGAGGAATGTAATGATGGAAGTATTTTTTTTGGTATTTTTGTCGATAAGATAACATTACCTAACAAGGAACTAAAATTCCTCTCTTCAGGAAATCTGCACAAGTGTCAATTAGCCATACAATTGTCCTTTCACACAAGACTACAGACTTTTATGTATGCATTATATGTGAGCAACTGCTACATTCACCCAGTTATGTATAATTCTATAGCAGGAAGTTACTGGCTACAGCAAAACAACATCTGATATCCTCGACAGTGAGGTTGCCTCCACTGGAAGGACCTACAGTGTTTCTGTTTGAATTTTTTGAAATCCAGCTTTTCTCAACTTTTTACTCCTTTATAATGTAAGAAGGAATGTTTGACAGTGTGCTAAAAGAATATCATCTGCCTGAAGAAACCTCATTGCACATATATAAATGCCAGTAAAAAATAAAAACTAGAAAATGACAGCTATCTGATTTATTTAAGTGAAATTGCGAAATATCTGTCAGGATATTGATTTTTCTGAGCTATTTTTTCTTACATATTATAATCTGCAATTGCAATAAATCAATCAAAAAGAGGGTAATAGGAAAAATGCAATTTCTATTTTAAACATATCAAATAAATGTATAGCTAAATCATGATTTACACAAGTGTAACAGTCATCAGGAAAACAGAAAGAGTGAAACAATCAATTTATGGGACATGAATAGAGATGGGCTTTTCATTTTGGAAGTGGTCTGCTTCTGAAATGGCATTCAGAACTGGAGGAATGAAATCAGCCAATACCTTACCTTGCTCTGGGGTCATGTGGGGCTAAACTCCAATGAGGAAGAAGCTTCTGACATCATCTTTCATTCTCCCTGGTGCTGGCCAATCAGATAGGGAAGCGGAATGAGGCATTTCATGCACAGCTCCCGAATGGCCAGCCCCAGGGAGAAGGAAAGGCTTCTCTCTCATTGTAGTTTAGCCCCATGCAACCCTAGATCAAGGTAAAGGATTGGTTGATTTCATTCTTCCAGTTCCAAACACCAGTTGGGCTCTCACGTTTCATTTCCGAAGCAGACAAATTCCAAAAAGCCCATCTCTAGACATGAATAATCAATGTGACACAGAAAACTGCTAATTACACAATTGATAAATGACTAAAAGAAACTGTAATGACTGAAGAGTAAAGTATTTATGTTCTTTAAGAAAACAAAAAGAAAAGAAACACAAAGACATTCCTGAATCTTTGAAAATAACAAATCTATTTCTGTATACTGAAATATATATATGTATTTTGTGTCAAAGGTTCACAATACCTTTATGATTGTTTTCTTTTTCTTCTTGCCCTTGCTAACAAATCAAAGAAAATCCTTACATTGGGTTTATCACACTTGAAATTGATTTGAAATTATCTGTTTACATGAGCAAGTATGTTTTTCCCCCCTTTTCTTCTTTTTTTTTTGGGGGGGGGGTATGAAGCATGTGGCTTTTTTCTTTTCTCTCTCTCTCTTTATATATATATATATATATATGCTTCATGCCCCCCCAAAAGGAAGAAAAGGGGGGGGAAAGCATAGTTGCTCATATAAACAGATAATTTCAAATCAATCTCAAGTGCGATAAACCCAATGTAAGGATTTTCTTTGATTTGTATATCTATCTATCTATCTATCTATCTATCTATCTATCTATCTATCTATCTATCTATCTATCTATCTATCTATCTATCCAGGAATAATTCTCTGCAAGCACCTAGAGACTTTAAACATACAGATAAGTTTCCTCTGAATCTCCTCTACCATCCCTCCAGGTTTGGTGGTGTCTGTATCTGTTGTAACTTGCAATATATACTCTTTGAGTATAAAGTACTGGTTTAGACCAAAGCAGGGTTGTTAAGTTTGGGGAGGGGGGATTTTGTTAATACCGAAACACAAAAATAGTGAAGCACTAACATTTAATTAGTACACATACCTGCAAAGAAAAAGACTGTAGGGAAGATTCTAATAGGGATGGGACTTTCGTATTAACCCACATTTAATAAAAGAGGGGTTTTTACTTGCAGTCTCATGTTCCTTCTTTTAATTAAAAAAGTCTCTGGAAACCAAATACTTTGTTTTAATAAAAGGGAGTACCATGGAAGCTTCAGATTCTTTCATGTTACTGTCTTTTGTTTGCTGTTTCTTGTACCTCTTGCTTGTCAAACTGGTAAGTATTTCATCAAATAGTCTCATTACAGCTGCTATGTGCAGCCAGAAAAAACGTCTGGGACAGAAATTAGAACTTTGAGTTCTGGAAGGACCTAGATAGGCTAGGGAACACAGAGAAGAATGCTTGCTTCATCCCTTCCTTGTGGGTGGGTTATGTGTGCTGAGCTCTGTGTTGCCATCTGCTGTGTATTCTCCACATAGTTCTGTGGATCTCTCTGTCTCTCTCTCTTTCTCTTTCTCTTTCTCTCTCTCTCTCTCTCTCTCTCTCTCTCTCTCTCTCTCTCTCTCTCTCTCTCTCTCTCTCTCTCTCTCTCTCTCTCTCTCTCTTATTGTTCAAGATTTCCCACTATTTCTTTTTTGGCTTGTTTTTACTGTTTGCTGCTGCATGCTAGTGATCTCCAAGAAGAAAAACATCAAGTCATGGTGTGAGAGAAATCTCTGTATGTTTAGCTGTAATTTTTGTCCCCTTGCTTTTCTTGGGTTTTTTTTTTTTGGGGGGGGGTGGATGCTCTCTCTCTCTCTCTCTCTCTCTCTCTCTCTCTCTCTCTCTCTCTCTCTCTCTCTCTCTCTCTCTTGCAATTTTGTCTTTTTCACTCTGTTTGGTAAGGAGAGGTTTCCTGTAAGATTGATTTTTTTTAAAAAAAATGGTGTTTGTTAATTTGCTTTTGATTGTCTGCCTGCCTCTGCTTTTTAAGTAGTTTTTAAGAGTTCATTTTCCGTACTTTCTTTGGGGGTTCATAAGATATTCATATGGAAACCAAATGTCACCAAATGTGCAGGGGAAGCTTCCATGCAAAACTGGTATCTCTAGGGGCCTTTACAGCCATTTTATAAGGCAGTGGTGGCGAACCTATGGCACAGGTGCCAAAGGTGGCACTCGGAGCCCTTTCTGTGGGCACCCGACATCTCCCCTTCATAGCCACCTATATACAGGTTAAATTACTGTATTGGCACTTTGCAAAAAAAATTAGGGGGTTTTGAATTGCAGTTTGGGCACTCGGTCTCTAAAAGGTTTGCCATCACTCTTATAAGGTTTTAGAGTATTCATTGATTTGTCAGAATAAAATAATAAATTCATTTTTGTGGTTTGTTGGCCTTGATGAATCACAAATCAAAATGAATCACCATTATTATGATTCATCCCCATCTCTAATGCACACCTCATTTGCAAAGACACATAGGCAATATGTTGTGTCTTTCTATCCTCAGTTTTGTGTATTCCTACAACATTTGAGAGTGTTATATTTATATACTTCATTGTCATTCTGTCATTCTTGTTTTATCTCAATTTATTAATATACTGGGGGGGAAATGAAATATGTAATACTCAAGAGCTTCAAATAATTAGTATCATAAACAAAATGCATATTCCTAAAAGGACTAGTAAAATAAAGAAAGTATTAATGTGTTTGCTAATGTGGCAGCAACACTAAAATATTCATTAATGAATAATCTCATTTTCTATGTCCAAAGGCTGAAATTTCCAAGAACAAATGCAAAATTGTAAACTTTTTGCTGGAAGCACTTCTATATAACTTGCCTGTAATTATAGCTGCAATTAGACATGGGCATGACTAGGCGAAATTGTCGTTTCCGTTTTCGGTTCTCGTTATTGTTACGTAACGGGTAACGGTAACGAGAATTACTCCGCTCCAGCTTGAACCCGAACCGAAAAAGAAAAATTGGGTCTGATTTTTCGTTGTCGTTCATGGCATCGCGGTGATCGCGCAATGCCAAGCAGCACAGAAAAAAAGTTTTAAAAATAAATAAAAACCCCGATTCCCGGCCATAAAAGCAGGCAAATATATGCCTGCCTCAGTGAGGGCACCTACCGAAGGGTGGTTTCTGGGCGGGTCCCCGGCCTCCCCTCCCTCTCCTGTCCTGGGCTGCTTGCACCAGGCTGGGGGGTTATCCTCGTTGTCTCCATTTGCCATGTGGTGGGGGGGAATCCAAAATGGCGACCACAATTTTTCTTTTGAAATCGTGGTCCAAAAACCCACCAAAGCACCACAGAAACATGTGAAAATTAGGTATTTTAAATGCCTGAATTTTTATAGTAGCAGCAGTGGGTTTTTTTATAGCAATAAAACGTATTTATTTTATTTTATTTTATTTTATTTTATTTTATTTTATTTTTTTACCCCTGTGCACGCGCAATGATGGGCTGGCCATGGGATGGGACCATGCAAATGTTTGGAGCCATTCCACCAATCGCATGGCCAGGTTTTGCTGAGACTTCTGGATGTGCCAGAGAGGGCATAAAAAGCCCACCAACCCTAACCCTAACCCTAACCCTAACCTGAAACGTTACCCTAAGCCTAGCCCTTACCCTAACCCCAACCCTAACCCAGATTCGTACGCAAGTACACTTCCCCTATTAGTGGGTCAGAGTGATGCACCCAGAGAGGTGCCTTCAACTCCAGAGACCCACTCCCTCCCTCCCTAAGCGTAACCTGTACGGCAGTATGCCAGTATGCTTTCCTTCTTAGTGAGTCAGAGAAGCGCCGACGAGGTTCCTCTGACAACTAACCCCAACCCTAACATAATGTTCTTAGTGAGACAGAGAAGTGACGACGAGGTTTCCTGTCACACTAACAACCCCAACATAATGTATAACGGCGGCTACACGTTACCCTCCCTAAACCACTGTACAAACGACAGACGACAAACAGAAACAACAAATTTTTGAAAAATTTCGCGACAAACTGAAACGACCCAAAACGGGCCCGTCCTGACAAACGACAACTCAAAACATCATTTTTTCTGGTCGTGCCCATCTCTAGCTGCAATGTCTAGACTTTCTTGAAATGGTGCTTCACATAATTCTATCTGTTCTTTCTTTCTTTCTTTCTTTCTTTCTTTCTTTCTTTCTTTCTTTCTTTCTTTCTTTCTTTCTTTCTTTCTTTCTTTCTTTCTTTCTTTCTTTCTCACGTTTACCAGTGTGGGATGTTGTGCTTCTGTGCCCACAATTCAGAAAGCCAGGGAATGACCCAATATTACTGAAGAATATTGTACCCATGTTACCAGCAGGAAAAAGAATGCCATTGCAAGGGGTAGCCTTAATGTTGACAATATCAATGGCAGCAATCAAGATGGTCTACAGCAGTGATTGTGAACCTTTTAGAGACCGAGTGCCCAAATTGCAATTCAAAACTCACTAATTTTTCACAAAGTGCCAATACAGCAATTTAACAGTAATTTAACCTGAATACAGGTGGCTGTGAAGGGGCTGTGGTGGGTGCCCACAGAAAGGGCTCCAAGTGCCAACTTTGGCACCCCTGCCATAGGTTCGCCAACACTGGTCTACAGGATACCCTCTTCTGCTCACTACCATTCACATTTATTGAAAAACAGCCCTTAGAACAGCCACACTTCCTGCAGCAGGCAGTATGAAGTGGCCTGATATGAGGGAACCATTCTCCCTGATTGGCATTGTTTTGAGCCTGATCAGATGGAAGCCCAGTGCTGGCTCCTGCTCATGCAAGAGCAGGAACCTGCACATGCCAGAGCAGGAACCTGCACCGATAGTGTGTCTCTGGCCAAGGTAGAGATAGATGACTTGCTGGAATTCTACCTGCTGGCCCTGCCATCCTTGGCTTTCCTGGCAGTCCCAGCCTGTAGCCACTACTCCTACCAGACCTGCCTGGAACAGTACCTATCTCTGGTGATCATCAAGAAGTATACAATAAGCCAAGAAAGAATGAGTAATCTAGCAATGCTGTAAATTGAGAGAATTTTCAATGCAGATTTTAATACTGTTATTGAAAAAAAATGCACAAATTAAAACCAGATGATTTTAGCTTAGTATACTAATATTAAATGCATTTTACTTTAAATACACCAGTGCTTTCTTGACCCATATGTGCTTCAAGGGGGGAGTAAGTGGTTCAATTCTGGCCTGCTGGAAAGGCCTCGGAAAGTGCTAATGATCCATGGGTTAGTGGGTGCAATACCTGCCTTGTCCTGCATGTTGGCTATGCCACTGACTATTGCCATTGGTGTTATCGACTTTCAGGCTGCCCTTTACTAAGTAAAGCTTGGCATTCTTTTTACTGCTGCCAGTGGAGTCATGATATTATGCAGCAGTATTGGGTCATTTCCTGGTGTTTGAAGTATAGATAGAGAAGCACAATATCTCTGTTTTATAAACCAGAATATTTTTTTTAAAAAACAATAGAGTTAATATAGTTAGTACACTAAGAATTCTTGATCTGCACTTAAGCCCTTAAAATGCATTGGCACTTGTTTATGTAGCAAATTTCTGCATATTTCCTTTCTATTCTCCCTTTGAAATTCTTGCTTTCTGTAGTAGCCACTGTGAGACCTATAATAGAGTGTCCTGGCAGGAAAGAGGTGAAAGTCATGAGCTAGTTCATCCTCATATACTGATAACGTAGTATAACAGTTCTTTCCATCAGCATGACCTTTTAAATCAGTATCAATCAATCTATGAGACAATTTCTGGATCTGGAAGACGGTTTTTTATGCCTTTCTGTAAGTATGCAAAATGTGGAGTTATAGTAAATATTGCACAGATGAGTGAAAATAGAAGTATTCTGTGTTTTGTTGGATTTTCTGAACAGTCAGACTCTCTCATTGTGTGTGTGTCTGTGCCTGTGTGTCTCTGTGTCTGTCAGTATTTTACACAAATTGCACAAGCCCTGACAGGAAAATGAGTCATGCCTATTGGCTTAGTCTCACTCAGGAAGCAAAGAGTTGTGAGAGTGGAGTGCTCATTTGATGTATTACGGATGTGTTTGCCTTTTCTTCCAACATAAAGAGGAAAGACACATTTGTGGGATTCAAATTGGGCTGCAGTTTATTCATATCAAATTCATTCTCTTCAACTGTTGAACTCCCTTAAGCAAGGGGGCCTGAACATAGTGTGAGTAGGTAAGACTAAAACCCTAATTATCTTAGAAGGGTGTTGCCCACCTGTTCAGCACCCTCCCAAAAACTTGCAGTCTGGGCAGCCCTCATTTCTGCCATTTTAAAACCTAATTTACTTAAAACCTAAAGATCTCTATTTCCTAATCTATTTATTATTTATATTGAGGACTACCGATCCAATAACGGTATGCTATTTACTTATTTAAGCTAACTTAACTTTACCACTTGCACTACCCACCAATTGTCATTTGGAGTTCTTAAACCTCCCTTAACCCTTAAAATAATCAGATGGGTGAAAATGCACTGCCACTCTGGTTCAATCTGGTTAGCAGCCAAAAATTCCCATCTGGCCCTTGTGTGTGTGTTGTATCATTATAGTTGTGACCGACCCTTCATGACCCCATGTCCATGAAGTTTTCTTGGCAGGAATACTGGAGTGGCTAACCAGTTCCTACTCCAGGCGCCTACAACACCTGGTATTCCCTGGTGGTCTCCCATCCAAGTACTGACCAGGGCAGACCCTGCTTAGCTTCCAAAATCAAGCGAGATCGGATGTGCTTAGGGCATCTAGGCAGCTCTTAAGGACCAGCTAATCTTATTCTCCTGATGGGGGGAGGAGGAGGGGGTGATGGCCAGTTCAACAAAGAGGCCTACTGAAACATGGCAAGAACTTATATCTCCTACACCCCCGGAGCAGCCTTGTAGGCTGCACTATATGTTGCCTGCTGGGTGGGTAGGCAAAGAAGCTCCATCCTGGCACTACAGCTGGTTGGAGCAGCCATTGGGGTGTATCTCGTAAAAAAAGAGAGAGAGGGAGAGAGACTTGCATCCACTGTGCAGAACAGATCAATATTATAATTTTTAAAAATTAAATGTAGGCTGTCATAACCTAGCATTTGCATATAGTTATTTCATTTCTGGAAACAGTATGTGACCATTAAGATTTAAAAATGCATTATAATATGATTTTATATGGAATTATAATTCACTCTCTCAGATTCCCAGGATCTTTGTGTTATCCTCACAGAATTGTTAAGGGCCAGTGTTAATGATATAGTTGCCACTTTCTTTATTGACATGCTCACTGTATGAGCAGCATTTTGCCTGAAGCTGGGAGATCTACGCCATGCATTCTGATAATGCAAATGTATTCAATGAAAATGTGTGTTAAACAGATATTTGGTAGTGTTTAAGATGTCATATGCCTCTTTATTGTTTGGTTGCAACAGGCTGCCATGAGACCCCTTTGAAAGCAGCTTGATTTCAGAAATTTTTAGCTGAAAAAAGGCTGAGGTGGAGGACAAATAAGGCTCCTTTTTCGTGTATCTTCCCCAGCATTAAATGGATCTATCTATCTATCTATCTATCTATCTATCTATCTATCTATCTATCTATCTATCTATCTATCTATCTATCTATCTATCTATCTATCTATCTATCATGCACAATTTATATGTCAGTGGTTATGCAGGCGCACCCTTGGAGGGCCTAGTCCTTGATTAAGTACCAAGATCAGATTTATAGGGCTTATGTGGACTTTCCAGGACAAATATGGCTCCTTTATGATGAAAATTTTCATATGAGGGTGGCCATGCAGCCCCACCTCAGGTGCGAGGAGCCTTTGCCCTCTTTATGGCTGTAGATCATGCCTTGTACCAAAAAAGGCCACTGGAAAATTTCACCTCATTCATCATCTTTCATGGGTGACTCAGTGAATGATGGCATACCACAGGAGCTATGCACAGTCAAGTATAAATATTTCGACTCTGTGGTGCACGCCTGTGGAGTAGGTGCTGAGAAGGGAAAGTACGATATTAAGTAGGCTTTCCGCCTCCTCCCAGTGCACCCTGCAGACTTTGAATTATAGTGTTTTCAGTTTCAGGGAGGTTATTATATGGATAGGGCTCTCCCCTTCAGTTGCTCAGTTTCAGGTGCCACATTTGAAAAGTTCAGCACATTTATTGAATGAAAGATAAGGACAAGGACTCAATTGTTCAGCATGGCACATTACTTAGTTGATTACATTTTTTATGGGGCAAAGGGTATTGGTAATTGTAAATGTCTCCTTATGGCCTTCCAGTCACTGGCAAATAAGATCGGGGTGCCCCTAGCGGATAGCAAGACACAGCACCCAGTGACACACCTTACATTAAGCTTCACTTAAGTGTAGATTTACAGGTACAGATTAGTCGTTTCACTTCTGACAACAGTATATGACCATTAAGATTTAAAAATGCATTACAATATGATTTTACATGGATTATAATTCACTCTCTCAGATTCCCAGGATCTTTGTGTTATCCTCACAGGATTGTTAAGGGCCAGTGTTAATGATATAGCTGTCACTTTCCTTATTGACATGCTCACTGTATGAGCAGCACTTTACCTGAAGCTGGGAGATAAACTTCAAAGAATCTATGCCATGCATTCTGATAATGCAAATGTATTCAATGAAAATGTGTGTTAAACAGAAATTTGCTAGTGTTTAATATGTCATATGCCTATTTATTGTTTTGTTGCAACAGACTGCTATGAGACCCCTTTGAAAGCAGCTTATTTCAGAAAATTTTTGCTGAAAAAATGCTGAGGTAGAGGACAAATAAGGCTCCTTTTTCATTTATCTTCCCCAGCATTAAATGGATCTATCTATCTAGCTAGCTAGATAGATAGTTAGTTAGCTAGCTATCTAAAACACAATGCTTAATTATGTTACCATTTATAGATTAGCATTCAAATTGAAATAGGCTTATTATGAAAGTGCAGATTGGTATTTTAGCTGTTTTGTGACATTTTAACCAGATGCCTGATTCACCATTTCAAAATGGTTATTTGAGTACTATATATAACATGTAATTATGCCAGTAAGATGGTTCCTGAATAAGAATCATTATAGTATCTTTCAAGGGTTTTTTTTCTCTTTTCTTTTTTTTTCTTTTTTTTTCTTGCTAGCCAGGAATATTTAATGTTCATGCACAATTCCTCTGCATTGTCCTTAAAATAATAAATCAAATCAAAACTATTTTATTTTCAGAATTATTTTGAATAGGTTTCTAAAGACTTTATTTTTTTAAAAAAAAAGTTAAGACACTTCTTGTCATTTTTGGTTATTTATTTGTTTAACTTGTATACTTCCCCACTTAGTGACATCCATTCTGGGCAGGTTGAAAAACAGACAGGCAAATCCAACTCACCCCCAACCCACGCCAAAATCCAATCGACTTCCAAACATAAAAATATATAAATATAAACACTATGGTGTTTCATTTCTACTTGCCACTCCTACAACAAGATATGAAAGTCACATTCATGTTTTTTGTAAGGCTGTTATGCAGAGAAAACCTCACATTGATTTGTATTAATATTTGTTATTATTTTGTGGACTCTTGTGGTACAGTGCTTAAACTGCTTTATTGCAGTCAAGGCTCTGCTGATGACTTAAGCTCAATAACTGAGGCTTCCATTCTTCTGAGGTCAGCAAATTGTATACCTAGCTCAATGACCAGGGGACAGTGTGTAGGATGTATAATTAGATTGTAAACCACCCAGATAAGCACTAAGGGAGTGTATATATGCAGCACACTTTTGCTTTATTTTTATGTGTCTATTCATAGAAAGAACTACAATAAAATACTTACAGTAATCAGTTTTTTTTGGATATAGTAAGCAAAGCAAAGCAAAGTGTTCTGCTTATATACTGCCCCATACCACTTTAAGTAATCTCTGGGCGGTTTACAATTTTAATTACAGTGTGCAGGCTACAGCCTGAGACTCAGAATTTTCAATTAGGCCTACAAGCAGTGATTTTTTTCCTTCACTCGAAAGCTGATTCCAGGGTGCTTTTCTGTGGGCCAGATCTTTGCTTCTTGTATGGTTCCTGCACAGCAGATTTTGGTCAATATTTTTACAGCTTGTTATGTGTTCAGGAATATAGTAACAATAAATCTTTTATTTTAGAAAATGGACTTAAATTTATGGCAGTCTTGCTACAAACAGTGGATGAAACTATGATTTTCACGTCATTTTGTTTGTCATTCAACTTTGCTTATTGCACTAATCAATTACTATTCTTAAATATCAAATACTTTCCCCATTACTGAGACATCCCAGAGCCAATGATACCCATGTTAAGTTTACCTTTAAAATAGCATTGAAGACTTACCGTGTTTTTGTACTACTCAGTAGGACATGCATTGGCCCCCACCCACCATGCCTGAATAAGTACTAGACATGGGCATGAACTGGTGGTTCATGACATCTCTAATATGGACAATCAGATTGGTGTCTGGCCTACCATGTGCCCTTGTGGAGACACTGTGAACCAATGCTTTTTACACAAGGGTTCTGAACCCTGCAATTCCTCTGGGATCTTTGCTATACCCTGTAGTCACCCTAAAATGCATCCTGATTCAATGTGTTGTTAAAGATGTCTGTGAAGACAATGAACATCCATATTTAGTATATTTACAAGTACAAAAGTGGAAAACAAATTGAGATATGCATCCTATAGTTCTACAAGCTGTCAGATTCACTAGTCTGGAACAGATCTCCTGAATCTCAGAATTCTTCCAGCCTTTCACTCAATCTCCTCAGTTTCGTACATATCTGTCCCCCATATGTTTCTTTTGTTTTGTTATGTACACATAGGGATGTAAATCGTCTGTGTTAGTTTTGTACAGTATACAAAACAAAATGATAATTTCATCCAACTTCAAAGATGGCCAGAAACAAACAAATTTTAAAAAAATCTAAGAGACAGAGATATTTCACTTTTGCTCAATAAACATTATTGTTGAAAAATCAACAGTGTAATCACTGTTCTCTTGTTGCAAGGAATAATTGAAGTATAGTACAGTAAAATGCATTCATTTGCCTTTCTGTGCTTGCAGTGTATCTATGTGTGTGCAAGTGTTTAGGTTCACACAGTAAAGAGGCACAAATTTTGTACAGAAAAAGGAATTCAAAGAAAATAATATTTTATCTATATTTCAGGAAACATATGTGGAGAAGCTTCCTATGTGTATGGACCACTGTCAACAAGTATTCAAGGTGGCTTGTCTAGAGGAACTGACCAGGGTTGCCCTTTATGAGCTCTGCAGTTTGACCTCTTTTTAGAATCTTTGGCAACTGAATACAGAGTAACAGCAATAGTGTAGAAAGAAATAGTCCAATACAATATGTTTGCTGATCACCATGTTTGCTGATGACATGGCAATACAGTGGACCCTTGTATAACAAACAGCTTGTATAACATAAAATTTGTACAACATAAAAAATTCCAGAGATAGGGGAAATTTGCTTAACATAATCGCCTGTGGGGAGAATCTGTACAACATAAAAATGGAAGCACCCCATTTTCAATGAATTCCTATGGGAATTTGTATAAAGGAAAATTTGCTTAGCATAATTTCATTTGGAACGAATTGATTCCTTTATACAAGGTACCACTGTATTAACTATGAACTTCAAAGAAGCCTTACTGGAATTAATCAGTGAGATTCATGAGTATGGTGCAGAGACAGGATACGTACTGATCATAAAAAAACCTGGAGTGTTATAAATGCTAAAATGCAACATGAAATACAAAAGGATATAGGCATCCTAATCCTCCTTTACATCATTTATATACCTGGAAGTAACAGTCCACAATAATTTAAATTCCAGCCGATAAATTTGTATCCAGTAATTAGGCATATAAGGAAAGATATTAAAAGATGATCCCAGATACAAGTGAAAATCCTGAGCAGAATCTATACTATAAAAATGGTAGCACTACAAAAAATTAATTAATTCTCTCAAATGCTCCTTATAATAATCTAAAAGACTAGGCACAGTGACATTTTTTTACAATTTTTACACAGCAAAATGTAAAAGTGACATCCTAGAGATGAATAGTGTTTATGTTGATGGCAACCCTCAGAGTAATAGCAAAATGTCAGAAGAACATAAAACTCTTGACATTAAAGTCTCCACATTCAGAACTGTTGCAAATTTCCATAGCAAAAAAACTGGCACATAAACTTAAAACAGTTCTTTATAAAGTCAAAATATCAGATTGTTATGAAAACTTGTATGGTTTTAGTTTATCTACAAATAAAAAGGTACTCAACATCTAAGTTTCATCTCCCAAGCACTGTTTTCCCACTTAAAACATTCCCAAAGATTACTAAATATATTCAGACAGTGGGCTCTCACCTAGAGACATCAATAAGTAAGAAAGTAAAGTATTATTTTGTCAGATATCCAATCACCCACAGAAATATGTAATGATAAGTTGTAGAACTGAAGTCTTTAAGACCACATAAAAGAGCATTCAAAGTACAGTAATATCTATTGCCTTTGTATTGTCTTCAGCTTATTTTGGTCAAATAAATAATTTGAGAAGTCAGAATTTTGACTCCATACTGCACAAAACTTGTTCTCGTTCATGTGAGAAATTTTATAATAAGAACAAGAATATGTCTTGTCACCTCAAAAAGATAGAAGAAAAAATTGCAGGTACAATATCACGTCAGACTAACCACAGGCATGTCCAAAGTCAGGCCCGGGGGCCAAACGTGGCCCTTTTACAAATTTCAAGTGGCCCGTGGCCTCTTCTCCCCACTGGCTCAGCCTATCATGCATCCCTGCCAGCTGGCCCTTCCCCATACCAGATGGAGGCATCAGCTTGCAGTTTTATGTTTTGCCTGCCCTCCCTGCCTCTGTCCACCACCACCCAGCCACCTTCCCAGCCTACCCACCCCTGGCTCCATTGCTGCAGCATCCTCCCTTTCTCCTTGCATGTTATAGAGACTTGTCCAGAGTCCGGCCTGGGGGCCAAATGTGGCTGAATGGTCGGCCCCCACACATTTTCACCTCACCAAATCTGGCCCTCCTTGCAAAAAGTTTGGACACCCCAAGGTATATATCCCTATTCTGATCTGAAGAAATCAGGGTTGTGCATGCTTCTGAAAATAAGATACGGAGTAAGTGTATACTGTACTTACTAATTGGCACTAGATGGTCATTGAAAGCTAACAGGAGTCTCATTCAGGCATTCAGAAAAAGATAATTATTTTCTATGTGTAGAAAGTGAGAACCTGAAGAAGAAAAAGCCTTCCACATATGGAGACAGTACACATGACTGGGGATTCCAATCATGCAGAGAGTATCCACATGTGCAGAGCACTCCCCTCTTCATAATGCCATTCTTCACAGGCAAACAATGACAATAGTGGCAATGCCAAAGGGGCTATGCATTTTGCCCCCCCCCATTCAGATTAATTATTCTGAACCTATAAATGGGCTTTAGTCTCAGTTTATGTAAATTCTGTATAACATCAGGTTGCACCTGCCTTCTAGTAGCCACAATGGGATTCCCCAAGGTATGTGAAACATTTCTATCTCTCAAAAAAGATGTCCAGTAGCCATGACTCAACTTCCAGATAAACTCACCTGGATGAATGAGAATCTTCACAGACACCTTCTAGTGAGTTTCAGTTGGTGATGTAAACCTGGCCTGAGTCCTATACTGTCACTCTGGCTCCCAGTCTCATTTTGGAATCCCCTCTTAGTCAAGATGAAAATTCTGTCAGGCAGTAGAATCAAATTATATTAACAAAACTCACTGAAGAAATAAGAAAATAAAGTAGTAAAGAAATATAAACACAATGCATGCCTTCCTTTAAATGGCTTTACTATTGTTTGTGCAACTTAAAACACATGGCATAATCAAAGGCTTCCCATTGCTGATTCTTAAGGCAATAAAGCAGGTTGCCAGTATTTCTCTGCAGCCATTGCTTTCTAGTGCATTGTGTATGCAGAAAAATAGCTTTAGCTATTTTCTCCATTTGTCCTTTGAGCCATGTTTCATATTTAATTCATTGAGTACTCAGAAAATGACTGTATGAGATAATTATCAATTGTATATTAAGTTCTAGATTGAAGATATAATTAAGACCCAACAAGTTATTGTGTTACTACTTCCCCTGGGGCACAGGCCAATAATAATTAGGTCATGATTGAAAATTGCCTTTTTTTGCCTCATGGTCACCCAAGAAAAAATAATTAGACAAATAAATACAGACACCAGTAGTTCAAAGGACAGAACACCACATGCAGCAGCATAGCATAGAATACTAGGGGGAAAATGGAGTTGGAAGTCCAGCTGTTTCCATGATGATGATGCTTAATCTTGGCTTACTTGAAGTAGTTTGATGTGTACAGCAACTTTTGAATGGTACTTGTTCGTGCTATTGAGCTGATAAAAGCTGGACAATTTTCTTGGTATTTTTGTTATGTTTTCTCACACGTTTTTCTGCAAGCCATCTGTAATGCATTAACAGATAATACTATATTGAATTTTCCAACTCTTGCACAAACCCCTTAAATGTTGAACATTACTGCAATATAAAGTAATATCAAAATAATGTCTTTATTTTTGGTGCTACATTTTTTCTCCATTCTGCATTATCCATATGTGCATAAATCCAAAAGCAAACAGATGATATTATGTTCCTTTAGCATTATTTCTATTTTTTGTTCACTGAAAGCATGAGGTAAAATAAATTGTATTCTGAAAACAGCCATTATGTGCAAGCAATATGAAGGATTGTATCCAGTTTTAACCCTTCCCACTGATACAAACCTTGAAATTGAAGAGGAAGAGGGGGAGCCCTCTACCTGCAGCCTCATGTATCCTAAAATCTCTGGACGGCTCTAGGATTCTGCGGATCAGTATGCATGGGGCTCATGATGGGAAAGGAGAAGCTATAGTGCACCCAAATCTGTCTTGTAACATTAGCCAAAATCCTGTTGCTTAGCACAGCAAATGGCACTAGAGTAGCCCATGGAATTAATGAATATTTGAGGTGAATCTAATCTAATAATCGACCTAATCTAACAGTGACGGAGTTATTGTTAGTAGAGATGGGCACGACTTAGCGGTATTCCCGTTTCCGTTTCCGTTACTCGGTTCCGTTACTCTACGGAAACGGTAACGGGAATCACTCCCCCAGACTTCGAGCTCGAACCGACGAACGAACAATTTTGGTCTGATTTGTCGTGCTCGTTCCTTGCATCACGCGATCGCGCGATGCCACACGCGGCACAGAAAAAAAGTTTTTAAAAGTTAAAAAAACCCGGTTCCCGGCCAAAAAGCAGGCGGAAAAATGCCTGCCGTGCCTCAGGGCACCTACCAGAGGGGTTGTTTCTGGAGGTCCCCGGCCTCCCCCCCATCCCCCGTCCTGGGCTGCTCTGGTGGGACTCGCCGCAGGCTCGCAGCCAGCAAAAAGCCCAGTCTCGCCGCCGGCCGCCGCAATTAAAGCGCAACCAAGCGGCACGGACGGCACAGGAAAAAACTTTTAAACTCTCCCCCCACCCATTCCCGGGCCAAAAAAGCAGGCGGAAAAATGCCTGCTTGACTAAGGGCGCAGGGCACCTACCGGAGGGGTGGTTTCTGGAGGGGGGGTCCCGCCTCCCCCCCGTCCTGGGCAGCCGGACTCGAGTCGCCATTTCGCCATGCCATGCGGTGCGGGCGGGGGATCCAAAATGGGGCGGCGAACGCAATATTGATTTTGAAATCGTGGTCCAAAAACACACAAGCACAACAGAAACACGCGAAAATTTATAAACTGCCAGATTTTTCACAGTAGCAGTGGGTTTTGTCTTGCAACAAAATGTCTCTCCTCTCCTCCTCTCTCCTCCATTGATTTTATTTTATTTTATTTTATTTACACCTGCGCAATGATGGGCTGGCCGAGTGGCCAGCCATGTGGGAGTGGACGACCATGCAAATTTTTAGAGCCATCCCACCAGTCACATGGCCACTTGGCCATGGAGACTTCTGGGATGTGCCAAAAAGCCCCCTAAAACCTGCCCTAGCCCTAACCCTAACCCTTGACTCCGTACCCATACGTCACAGACTGTCTTCTTAGTGGGTCAGAGAGGCACCCAGAGGTGCAACCCACTAGCCCACCGTAACCTTACCCATCACTAGCCTAACCCTAGCCCTTGCACTAACCCACCTTAAAGCCAGATCTACTTGCTTGCATTGCACTACACGCAGCAAGTACAATTCCCTTCTGTGTGAGACATGGTGGTGCGAGAGCCTTAGTTAGGCATCTCACTATGGCTCTGGGTTCAGTGCCATCCACTAGTCTTCACAGTCACTCTCTGCACATTATGTTATGCAATATCCATATGGCTATTGCATAGCATTTTGCAGCAGCAGCAGGTGAGGAAGGGAGACCCCCATGTTGAGGGGTCTCTTGGAGCCTGCTTCCCCTTCCTGGTGGGTGAGGATAGGAGGCACCCACGGGTGCCTCCAGGAGCCTACTTTCCCTTTATAGCGGGCCAGAGGAGGCACCCACCCCACAGAGGTGCCTCCAGGAGCCCGCTCCCCCCCAAAACCAGTACTAACGACAATGAAAAAATGAAAAAACGAACCGACTAATTTTTGCGAATTTTTGCGAAAACCGGAAACGAGCCGAAACGGGACCGGCCCGACTAACGACAACTCGAAAAAAATTTTTTTTCAAGTCGTGCCCATCTCTAATTGTTAGCCTTTTTGAATCAATGTGATTTATGGAGAAGTTAAGTTGCCAAATCATCATTGATACAAAGGGCATACTCCAGTGCAATTTACCTTGCCAAGCAACATAATTTTGGTCAACAGATTTTATCTACTGATGAAATTCCTTAAGTATTAAAACAGTCAGTTTAATAATCTAATATAAAAAGAACAATCTAACAGCACTGGATAACCTTCCGTGATTCATTTAAACTAAGTGAAACAGAAATGTTAACAAATCTCATATCCCCCCCCCTTTTTTTTTGCATCATAGACATTTCTTTCTAAACAAGATACACTCTTTTTCTTTTTAGCAATGGTTGTCCTTAGCAATCTGGAACCAAATACAACGTATGAACTCAAGGTTGCTGCAGTAAATGGAAAAGGGCAAGGAGAATATAGCAAAATTGAAATATTTCAGACCTTGCCAGTTCGTAAGTAATTATATTGTTCTTTTTAAATTATTATTTATATTGAATGAAAAATGGATTAATCATTTTCATGTACATTTGCTGATGACCTGTTCACTCCTCACTGTGCCTCTAAAACTGCATTTGCTTGAAACATGTTGCTTACTCACCATGAAGAACGATATACTGTATATATTCGAGTATAAGTCTAGTTTTTCAGCCCTTATTTTTGGCTGAAAAAAACCCCACCCTTGACTTATACTTGAGTCAATAAGTTTCCCAAGTTTGGGGGGTAAAATTAGGTGCTTAGAGGGCTTGGGGAGGATGGTGGAGGGAAAGTCCCTAGGAAAAAAACCTACCCTGAAGCTGATCAGGCGGGAGATAAGGCTGCTGCAGCTTCCCATATGATTCCAATGAGAAGTTTTTATGGGCACCCCATTTAGAGCTTCATCACTCAGCCCCTTATCCTCCCAATGTTTCCAAATTTCAGGGGGTTCCTTAAAATCACTTTCTTAAGGTATCCCTGCTACTTGGGTGCCCCAAAGGTAAGCAATTAAAATGCACTCAAAATTATTATTTTTTTAAATGCAATCAAAATTTACTTCCCTTGAGAGTCCATAGTAGCTGGGATATCTTCCTGAAGCAATTTTAGGGAACCCCTGAAATCTGGAAAGATTTGGGGGTAAGGGGACTTAGTTATGAAGCTCTAAAGGGGCTGGGGGTAGTAGTTGCCAAAGTGGGTTGAGAGCCTGGAGACAATCAGGGAGTTTATTCAATGGTATTAATTCCCCAATTGCCTCCACAATCCCAACATATTTGATTTGATTTGATTTGATTTATTTGATTTATATACTGCAACCATGTTAACAAGTACTACCCCCAGCCCCTTTAGAGCTTGGCCAGTATACCGTATATACTCAAGTATAATGAAAAAAATGCCCTCAATTTATACTTGAGTCAATAAGTTTTCCCATTTTTAGGGGGTTACATTAGAGGCCTCGGCTTATACTCGGGTTGACTTATACTCGAGTATATACGGTATGTCTGTTTGGAAGGCCCTGTTTTTCCTTGTGGCACCTGTTTATCTTTGTGACACACACACACACACATACACACACACACTTGTGCAACTGTGCCATACCAGTCAAGAATCTTTCACCTCACTCTATTACTTCTGTTGAGGAAGCACCTTAGGGAGCTTCCACAGTAAATATTTTTCTTCTGTCTTACTATCTGGGAACAACAGATTTGTAAATAGTTCTTTGCCCCCTCCCACTTCCTGAAAAAAGGAGATGACAAGTTACCTAGGGTGGTTCTTTATTAATTCTTACTTTCAACCCCCCTTCCTGCAGAGGGGTCTGAATGTAGTGCAAATCCCTGGGGCAAGTCCCTTACTCCTTCCCTGTCCCCGAATGGGTGGGTCAAACCCTCCTTGACAGTTCATATCTAGCCAGCTAAACTGGGGAACCATTCCATTACCATGCAGCCCTCTTGAAATTAGATGGACAGCATGCAGGGCTGCCCCCCCCCCCCGTACCACACATCCTGTCAATCAAATATTGTTATTCTAGTTGCACTCATGCTGGGTACGATGATACCCTTGTGCCTCTTGGGAACTCAGCAATACTCACTTCTTATTCCCCACTACCCACCAGTGTCACCTATTAAAACATGGCACCACTTACAGACCTGCAATGCACCATAGATAAAGTAGTGGAATAGTGGAAAAAAGCACCTGTCAACTTTTTCAAGCCAATCAGATGAGATGGGCTTAAAATTGTTTTCTGGCACCAAAGCAATTACAACAGCCACACTGGACCAAGGCAGGTGAGTAGGTTGCTGCAAATGATAAATGATAGAGAGCTGGATGGGTGCATGCTGAGCTACAAAAGCCCTCTGATTCTGCCCCCAGCCAGCTTTGAGAGTGACACTAATTGGTGTCCCCATCTGTCTGTCACCCACCAGGGGAGGAAGGCAAAGGATCCAATTTTTAATATAAAAGGAAAGTCCCTTGTTAATATATTTTTTTTCTGTTCATCAGCTAACTCCAAGTTCCCCCACCCTTTTTTAGTGGCTGCTTCAGGACCAAGTGCACATTGTGTTTCAATAAATTTCCATTTTCTGACAGGCACTTCCAGTGCCTTTATTGCCTGGAAGAGGGTCATTTGGCCCAATGTATAAAATTACTACTAAGGCTGCCTGTAAGAATTGGCAGTCACAGCTCAAATGTTTTTTTTTTTTGTGGGAAAAGCCTCTAAAGGTGGCTCACGATGTTGCGCCTCTTGGCAGAAGGGAACTGGTTTGCCACAAAGTTGGTCACAAATCTCGCTTCAAAGATTGGTGCCAGTTTGTATACCTGGGAACACCGGAGTTGCGTGTTCGTGTTCCCTGCTTCCCCAGATGGATCCCCCATTCAACAACCAGCACGTATTCCTCTCCTCCTCCTCCTCTTTGCTTATTTGAGCCAGTCTCCAGCAGGCATATGGGCTTCCCTTCCCTGCCCTGCCCCCTTAGCCAATTGCCCACTCAGACAAGGCATTGGGACAGGCAAGCCTGTGTTAGAACCATGAAGTGGTGGAACAGCCAAAAAGAAGAAGGAAAGGAATTTGCTGCAATTGGTAAGCTAGGTAGTTAAGGGAAGAGAAACCTGTGGTGCGATGTGTATAAACCGACACAGACATCCAAACTGATATTCCTGCCCTTCTCTCCAACTGGTTCACTGTAGTAGACCTCAAGGATGACTAGTTTCAATTGCATAGTTCTTCTGTGTAATTATTCTTTTAAAAATATATAGTGGAGAGGTTTTTGATGGAGCTCAGTAATATCTTGTACTTGTAACTCTAGTTCTTCAAAGGGCCATCTGTAAATTCACATAGTCTTCCCTGCCTCTACACAACCTGTCACATTTTTAAAACCTTTTAATGTGTTGCTCAGCAATAGATTGTAAAGAACTGCAGGAATTCGTGGCTTGTATGGAGCATGCACAGTAAGGCTCAGTTGAAGTTTTGCTGAGAACACTCTGAAAGTTTCCAAAGAGCTGGCAAAGGCACATAGAGAAATCTCATATGTTAAATCCCAGATAACCACTCAAAGAACTATAGGTACATCTGAGTAAACTGTTTTTCCCCAAATTCAGTTATCAAAAACAGAGTTTTGATTCATCTGTCATTATAGGAATCAGTTCTTGGACACACTCTTCAAATACTTACCATTCTTTTAATGATAAGCAGGTGCCTATGATAATGTGCAGCACACATTATATCAGCTTTTTTTACTGAGCCCGCTGCACACCCAGAATTGTAAGCATGAGGCACATTTTCCCCGAGTCCAGCACCAGAAAGTAATTTACAGTTTTATGTTTTTATATCTATTAAAAATTTTAAGCATTTGTGTCCTCAGCCTTGCCTTTCACCGGTTATTAATATGCTTCATATTAATATCTTATACATCCTTAAATTGTTGAATTAAGGAAAATAATTCAGGAAAATAAACAGATCAGCTGCTTCCAAGCTAAACATGAGAAATGTTCCATTCCTTTCCAAACATTGTTTTTTTTTACATATTTATTTATTCTCTACACTAAATTATATAAAACAAATATATTGTTTGTCTCCTGTCATGTTACCACTCCAATCACAGTTTTTCCCAACATTTGAGTCCAATATAATTTATTTATCCCTTCCCAGATTAAATGAGCATACTTTCATACTTATTTTCCTTATTATCTCATACCTATTCTATCTATCTTTACTTACATCTGTTTTTAATACAAAGGATATAGCCTATCTAATCTCAAAAATCTATTCAAACTCACTGTTTACCTCTTCAATACTAAGCAATTTAGGATAGATTTGGCTAACTATATATATGTATTCTATATATCATCCACAGTATATTTACCCATTCTTCCAAAGAATGCCTAATTTCAGCAATCATCACTAATTCAAGTTATTACATTATGAGCTATTATAAGAGAGCTACCTCCTGGTCTATATGTTTTCCTTCATGCATAGAAGGTTTTGTCTACAGCCAACAGCCTCTATACTTTTAAATATCTAACAGATTAACATTTATTTATATATCAGCTTTATCTTCACATTTCCATTTTCTGTTTCCCATATCATACCAATTAACTAGTGGCCTTAGACAACCAGAATACCGAAAACATTTTAATGTAATAGATTCACTAAGCCACAAATTCTTTTTTTCAATTTTCCCTTTTCCTGCCAAGCCCCCTATCTTCACAGGTTGCCCCCCCCCAGTCACATCCTTTATCTTCATGGGTTGCTGTATTATCTTGATAGTAATCTTGATGGCTGCTCTGCTACTGAAAAAGTCCCAAATTTTCCTCTTTTTGGAACCCATATTAAGTAAGAGAGATGTGCTTATCATATTCCATGGACTTGACACATCTAAGTGTTTAGCCTGCACCATTCTTGTCATTTTTGTCTTCATGTTGAGATCTGCCCTTTGTTTTGGTTTAGTCTTTTGATTTGAACAGATTTCAATAGATGTGTTTTTCATATTTTGTGAATTTGTTATAACCAAAGATTTATCCTGCATCAATCTTGTTGTGTTTGTCTGTAGATTAAGATCAGCTCTCTGTTTTAGCTTAATCTCCTGATCAGAACTAACTTCAGTTTTTTCTATAGACCCAGTGTTATCCACCACTCCATCTTGAGTTATCTGTTTTGCCTCAGTGACTTTATCAGAACTGAAAGTCTCTGTATTTTCAGAGGTTGAGTCTGTATAGATATCTATAATTTTCTTGCTAACCAGATAGAATTATGTTGGTAAAATCTTCTTCTGAGATGTTCTCCCAATCCATTGTGTTTTATAGCTCACAAGAAAGGGTTTAATATTGCTTATAATAGTTTCTGCCACTTAGTTTCCAAAAAAGATAAGTACAGAGGAGAGTAACTAGACTAGATTGAAGCCAAAGCAGCGAGGAACATGTGGTTGCTCTAAGATCAGATGTTGTTTTTTGAAAAAAACTTTCCCAACGCTGCTCTTACAGTTAGTTGTCTTTAAATTCAACATAGAAAGCACAGAGACATAAGCTAGTTTCCGTTAAATTTTGTCTTTAAATCCACCACATATAAAGAGTAGCAAAGGCATAAAATATTTTTCCACAAGAACAATAGGCAGAAAGGCAAGTTCATGAAATAATATGAAAACAATCACTTCTGTGCTTGACTTTCAAAAACATTCACCCCTTTTTTTTTGGTAAAAGCCACTTCCTCAGGAGGAGGGTTTAGTGCTTGTTTGAAGGAAAGATTTTCCAGATACCAAGGAGGAGCTTTGCAGAGAAAGAGATAGAAGCATTCTACTCATGACGTGCCAAATATTTACAGCTTTTAATGTTCGGCACCAACAACTCCACCTTCACCATAGCGAAGGTCTTCCTCCAGTGGGAGATGAAGCATTTTCCTGCTTCCACAAAGTTTGCTGCCGCTCCCTTTGTGGTCTACAGTTGCTGCCTCTTCTTTGTTTCCCCTCCAAGGAAACTTTACCCTTCCTAGGGTCCCTTTATCTGGATGAATTCAACTTGATAAGCTGGAGCACTTCTCAAGTTGTCTTGCCGTGGTGTGGCCAGGAATTGAAGTCTTTTCAAACATTGTTATTGAAGTGGTATTGTTAGTCCATGACTGACTTTATGTAATTAACCACACATGCCAGAATTGCCCAGTTGTCTTAAATATAGTAATATCTCCCAGATCTGGAAGATAACTCAATTTCTCGCACCTTGATTTTTTAGCTACTCTCAGTACTTTACATCTCTTCTCCAGATGTACAACAGTGATTTAGAATGGTCTTTTTCAAAAATCCTCCTGAACTAATTGCTACTCACAAAGCCTATTTTTAATTTCCAGAGCTTATGCTTATTTTCCTCACTAGAACCAAGAAAATTCTGGAAACATACACGCATCCAACTCAAACTTCCTGAAAGAAGAGAGATATAATTTTCCAAGTTCTTTGCTTACTTCATTCATTCATTTTCTGTCAAATCAACAGACAAATCTAGTTTATTTACTTTTAACAAATAAATTGTATAACCTGAACTTGGTAACTCAGAAGCCAGGATGCTTGAAAGATGAGGAACATGTAGTTTATTGTCTAGGCCAGGTTTGGCGAACCTATGGCACAGGTGCCAAAGGTGACACTCGGGGCACTTTCTGTGGGCACCCAACATCTCCCCTTCACAGCCACCTGTATTTAGGTTAAATTGCTGTATTGGCACTTTGAGAATAATTAGTGGGTTTTGAATCTCAGTTTGTGAATTTGGTCTCTAAAAGGTTTGCCATCACTGGTCTAGGCCAATATCCAGTGGGTCCATGCATCATGGAGCATATACAGCACTCTCAATGAATGATGGGGCCCTGATACCCAACCACCATTTCTCATGCTTCCCCATCTGTCAGGATGGTTGGCCTTTTATCTGGAGAGGAAAACTTGTCTCTTTTAGCCTAATAAACAGAATAAAAACTTATTCTGTTGTAATTTCCTCCAGAATTCATGAAGCTTAAACCACTCAGGTATCAGGAATCATGTGGAAGGCATCTTATTACAAACAGTTTTATAAGTCATATGTTGTTATATCTGAAATCATTTTTTTTGGTGACTGCATCCTAATGCTGTAAGAAAGCATTATTAATTCAGAGATTTTTTTAAAAAAATTGATTTGATTTCAAAAAGAAAGGGACAGAAACATTGTGCAACCTGAAAGACTAACTCATATGCTTTCACAAACTAACTCAGCTGCTTACCTGCTTAAAGCACTGTTACCTCAGTTAATTATACCCATTGTAAACTTAATGGCACATATCACACTCTTAGAATGTAATATTTCTTTTTAAAATGAGATCAGTTGAAAACTGTGAAAAATATGCACATAAAATGTGAACATTTTCATCTTGCATTTTAGGTGAACCAAGTCCTCCATCTATTCACGGACAACCAGGCAGTGGGAAAAGCTTTAAATTGAGCATAACAAAACAAGATGATGGAGGAGCACCTATCTTGGAATATATTGTCAAATACAGAAGTGTAAGTATGTCATCAGTTTTTATTTTGGTTAGACATCTTGTTAAAGACCTTCAAATCCCAAAACTTTCTGAAAGGTTCATTTTTTTAAAAAAGGTGAATTTATACACCCATATACCTGGGATTCAGTCCTACTAACTTTAGAGGGTCTTCTGAATAGATTATTTAGGATGAAAGCATTGTAAGAATATATACAGGAATATTAACTGAAGCACTGACTGCAGACATATTTATTTTATTATTTTTATTTATTTGACTTTTATACCGCCCAACTAGACCAAGGGCTACTCTGGGCGGTTTACAACATGTAACAACAAACAAAGGAATACATTTTAAAAACCAAAATACAAGGTACGAAATAAAATAAAATATACATAAATCAACAACAAAAACTAAAATGAAGCTAAAATGAAGCTAAAAATGGCAAGAGATTTGATAAAATGGTTTAAAAATATACAACAAACATACAACAAACCTCATGTGCTTAAGGCATATTTGCCTGTTCTGTGCTTTTTTTAAGAATTAGAAGGCCATATGAGACAGGTTGATGTAGTCTCAGCTACTGTACCTTATAATTCAGTGGGGCAAAGATGGCATTAGGAGGCAGATGTGATTGTAGAGCTGACTGATGCTGAAAACAGCTTTACAATCTCTTCTCACTACCCTCTGGGAGAAAAGAACTTTAAAATTGGGTGAGAATAAAGCAGGTGAACACAGGGATAGATGAGAAAGTAATTTGGCTTTCACGTTAAAAGAATTTCATACTTTTGAACCTGGGTGTGGTATATATAAAGAAAGAAAGTCACTCATTAGCAGAAACATTTGCCTTCTGTTGTAATCATGGATATGCAGGAGTAGCTACACTCATAGCCAGTATGTATCATGTGAGGAAAGGATCTCACAAAAATGTATATTAGTGAAAATGGCATTACTTATTGTCAGATACAGCAAAAATTGGGATATATTGAGCTAAATCCAGTGCTAGTCTCAGCTTCAGTAGTCCTGCTGAAATAAATAGTTACTGTTACTTTGCATTCACATAAGACCTGTTAATTTGATTACTGTATATACTCGAATATAAGCCTAGTTTTTCAGCCCTAATTTTGGGCTGAAAAAAGGGGTCCTCGGCTTATGTTCGGGTCAATACTTTTAGCCACTGAGGCAAGTTTGGGTCAGTGGCTAAAAGTCATTTTAAACATTGTGCGCCACTTCTCCTGACCCCCCCATGTTTAAAATGACTTTTTTAAAAGTCATTTTAAAACAATGTTTAAAATGACTTTTAGCCACCAACTCAAGCACTTGCCTCAGTGGCGAAAAGTCATTTTAAACATCACACACACACCCAGCTCACAAAGGAGGAGTTGCCAGGCCCTGCTGCATTTCCCACCCGAGGCTTATACTGTTGAGTCAATAAATTTTCCCAGTTTTTGGGGGTTTAATTTAGGGTCCCCGACTTATACTCGGGTTGACTTATACTCGAGTATATACAATAGATCTATTTCAATTATACTTAGCCCATTTTAGGGTGTTTTTTTAAATCTCAGAATTTAGGTTTGGATGAATGAAACATTGAAATTTAGTGAAATTATGAAATTCCTGAAATAAAAACCTCATCTGTAATGGAACCTCTTCTGTCTTGGCTACATCGTTCAAAACTATGAAAACACAGTACTAAGTGGTTTCCAGTTCTCTTGAGTAGACTTTGGAAGTACAGAGACAGTTGCATATGGAAAATGAGAAAGTACTTTGTCCCCCCAGACCCGAACAAAGAGTTGACACAAAGGTTTATGGGTTTAAACTGGGCCATAACTTTATTATTATTGAACTTTGAATTAGAACGTAGCTTGAATGGAAACAAACTTCATAAAACAGATGGGCCTCCTGTAGTGCAGTTTAGATTCTATTAGCCAAATTGTTCACCTCTCACCAAGACGTCATTTTCATGTCCCATCTGTAGGAGGGTTATGGTCCCAATGACCATCACTCTTCCCCACAGATAGGTTGCCTTTTAACTCAAGGCAGCCATAGACAGCATTTAACTTATAACCTGTACTTTCTTATTAATTGCATGTGGACCTCCTCTTATGCTGTATTAGATTATGTTGTAAAGTTGCCATGTCTCCTCAAGGGGGACTTATCACCTAATATCACGGGGATTAAATTTCCTTCCACTACCTGCTGGTTGTGACTGGCTCTGTCCAGCCTTCCTGACTATGAGACTGGAATGGGCGAAAACACACTGTCACCCACCAGCCAATCAGGGTGACAGCCAAAAAATCCCAAGTGACCAGCTAATCTCATTCTCATAGCCACTAGGGCAGGAGGGTGGGGTGCTGCTCAGTGCAAAAGAGGCTGAGGCAAGCAGAGGCAGCCCATTTAAAGATTCCTGACCCCACGCTTGCCCAGTGCCACATGGTAGCCTCTCTTCACATCAAAACTAATGGCTCCAGGGCACAAAGAAGCCCCACAATGGAGCTAAAGCCCTTGTGGAGCTGCCACTTTTCCAATTGTAGTACAGTACCTGTTCTACCAGATGTCCAGCTTCACATAGTGTTCATAAAATTGTAAAACTGAATATATTTAGATTAGGTAAAGGTAACGGTTCCCCCCGCACATGTGTGCTAGTCGTGTCCAACTTTAGGGGTGGTGCTCATCTCCATATTCAAGCCAGAAGAGCCAGTGTTGTGCATGTCCATGGCCACGTGGCCGGCATGGCTGCAAGGAAACACTGTTTTTACCTTGCCACCTTTTACAGTGGTACCTATTTATCTACTTGCATTTTACATGCTTTTGAACTGCTAGGTTGGCAGGAGCTGGGGTGAACAGCGGGAGCTCGCTCCAATTCGTGGCACCCGGGATTCGAACCGCCGAGCTGCTGACTTTGAAGTCAACAGTTTTCGGAGCCTTAGTCCACTGAGCTACCACAGCCCACATTTAGATTAGAGATAAGCACAAAATGAAAATAGTGTTATGTTACTTTACATTTTGTTTCTTTAGTAGTTTTGTTTCATTTCATTACTAATGAATTGATAAAGTACAGTGGTTTTGTAATGAAACAAAATGAAATGATTCATTGATGGCTTCCGTGGTTCCTAGAGGCAACAAAATGGCAGGGGAATTTCTTTGGACTCTTCCCTGTAAGCCCCCAGAATTTGGAGAGGTTTGGGATTCAGGGGACTGAGTTATTAAACTCCAAAGGGAATCTGCCTAGGGAAAAATCATTTATAATTGAGTTAGACACTGATAATGCAGGTAGCCTCCCCACAGGTAAGTTATTAGCAGCTTCCCATCTCAATTAGAATGATTTTATCCTAGGGGGACCCCATTTTGAGGTTAATAACTAAGCCCCTGATACCCAAACTTCTCCAATTGGGGGGGGGGGCTTACAGGTGAGAACTTGAGGAAGCTCCCCTGTGGTTTTGGTGCCAAATGTGATCTGTATTTTCAAATACATAAACAAAATATTATGTACACAAAAATACAAATTGTAGCCTGTTTCAATATGGAAAGAGCAGGGTAGCTTCCTCAAGTTACCCTGTAAGCCCCTGAAATTCGGTGAGGTTTGGATTTCAGGGGACCAAGCTATTAAGCTCCAAAGGGGGTCCCTTAGCTAATTGCAAGAGTGTGTATGGCATGCGCCAACAATATAGGGGTAAGCAGCATTTCATTTTTTGTTTTGTGTCCATCTCTAATCTAGATCCAGAACTAGTCATGTTAAGAATACATCCACTGAATTCATTGAACCTGTAGTTAGGTATGGGAAGAGTATTTTCTAATTCCTTGTTCTGATTAAATCTGTATTAGAGATGGGGACGAATTAAAAATGAATCTCATTTTCTGATGAATATGGACAATTCATAAAAGAATTGATTTGTACTCCTTGAGTGCCCAGTGCCTAGACATTGACAAAATTTAGCAATTTCTCATTCATGAACTTGTTGAAATATAAAATAGCCCTCAAGTGAATTGGTGGGAAGAGAGCAGTCTTCTGTAATTTGTACTGAACCAAATATAGAAGGCCTATCAGATTATTAAGAAAAGCTATTAACAATGTATCCAGTGTTTCAGATTCTTTAATTGAGCAGCAAAGGTCATAGGCTTGCACAATTCATGAAGTGTGCAACTTTTGAGAATAGAACGGTTGTGTGGAAAACAAGAGCCTCGTCACTGTAAAAACTCCATTCAGAGCACTAGAAAGATCATCCTCTCTCCAAATAGAAAAGAGTTGTAGTTCCTTTTCTTCTTTTATAAGGGAAAATACTCAATATTTATGTCACTGGTTGTGGTCTTTTAATTAAATGTGCATTGAATACACAGAGTCTCAAAAGCTCTTCTGGCTGGTAGTCCAACTCCTTGCTTCATTCTGTAATATCAGGGCATGCATGTTGAAGAATAAGGTTTTGATACAATGAAGTTATTTTTCAACATGCCTGGATTACTTTTCAAAGTTATTTTGGTTTTGTGCATTTCTGTTTCCATATGTGAAAACAGAAGTGACATTGAATCACGGGATTGCTTTCCCATTAAATCAGTTTTCTTTTGTGGAAACTCTTTGTTGACTACTTATAAAACCATTTTAAAAAAAACACCTAACATTCTCTATTTACTGTATAGGTATACAAATTTGGTCCCAATTTTTCGACCTGCACTGTTAACATTGCACTATTGTTGTATGGTATTAAATTACTTCTGCTAGTAAGTCACTTCAGACTTACAGTGATTGCTTAAATGTTGTCAAGGTATGTAAGATGTCCAAAGAGTTGTTTATCATTATTACTGTCCATTGAGTTTCCACAGCTCAGTGGTGATTTGAACACTCAGACCAATGATTTGAATCTACTATAGGTCTCCTGCCTCCTAGTACTACAGTATCCACTGCAACACATATGCCCTTGGTGTACATCATACAGAATGGAAAAGGCAATGTGATGAGCAAAAAGAAATGAAAACAGCAACTGCTCCTTCACTGTTTGAAATATAGGGCTGGACTGTTCCTCCCTTTACCATGACATCCTTCACAGAAGAATAGGTCTGTAGTCTCACTAGTATCCCTGTTGCTTATGACTAGAGATGGGCATGAAATGAACTTTTAATTCATTTTGTTATTTGTTATTCATTTCGTTACGTAATGAAACAAATAACAACCCTAGGGGTAAATTTAAAACGAACCAAACTGAACCAAAAAAAATTATTTCAGTTAGGTTCATTTCGTCAATGGGGGGCACAGATGTCTCCTACCTGATGCTGGTCTGGAGGTCCTTCAGGGATGGCGACGGGGGCGAGGGAGCCAACGGCTTCACTACAGCTATAGCACAGCCAAGTGGTCAGCAGTTTAAAAACCCAATAAAAATAAAATAAAAATAAAATAAAAAGGAGCTCCAACTGAGCCCCAGGGGTGGCCTGGTCTACACCCTAAAATCTTTAAAATATACTTTAAAAAACCAGCACCAACCGGGCCCTAGGGGCCACACTGTCAGCACTGAAAGAAAACCAAAAAAACCCCAAAAGCCCCATGCTACAGCTGTAGGGAGGGGCAAAACCCAGAAGTAAAAAAAAAACACCAATAAAAATAAAATAAAATAAAATAAAATAAAATTAGTGCTCCACCCGGCCCCAGGGGTGGTTGGTTCAGTTCTCTAAATTAAAAAAAAACAATAAAAAAGAAGAACTCACCTGGCCCCAGGGGCCGTGCAGTGGGCACTTAAAAAAAGAGAGGCGCTGGCAGTCTTGGAATCAGACTCCAACTTTAGGCTGAGCTGTTTTAGGGTTTGCCAAGGCTCTGGAGCTGCTCGGGATTTCTCTGCTTCACAGCGTCATCCTGCCAGCAGTCATTCCTACCCTTAGGGCTCTCCACCTCCACTCCATCTACTTTCCCATCACTGCTGAAAAAGTTCTGTAGCTCCCAAACATTTGTTCCTTCTGCTTAGCTGTTAAAACAACACTGCCTCGGGCATGAGGGCCGCATTTAGCCCAATGGATGAGGTTAAAGCGCTGCCTCTGGAAGGTTTACTTATTTTATTTTATTTTCAACCTTCCCTGCCTTTCTCTCTCTCTCTCTCTCTCTCTCTCTCTCTCTCTCTCTCTCTCTCTCTCTCTCTCTCTCTCTCTCTCTCTCTCTCTCTGCCTCTGCCTTGGGGGATTGCTTTGGAAATTCTTCTGTTCAGCCCAAAGCACAAATATCAAAAGAAGTCAGAGGTTCTTCTGGTCATTTCTGGTGACAAATGGGCCGAAAGGAAATAAAATCCTGAGCCACCTTCCTTCACCAGAAGTAAATATAATAATAATAATAATAAGTTCAAGAATCTTGTGGGATCTGTTAGTAACTATGGTGTGTGGTTTCCGTACAGAGAAAAAGGGCCAGGAGAAAGAGGGGAAGGGGGAATGAGCACTACCCATAGTCTAAGCAAAGATTAATAAAAACTAATAAGATATCTCTGATGACCTGCACGGTGTGGAAGGGAGGCGTTAGGCAGGGCTTCGATGCCCCACCGCCGCTTCACAGTGGAGAGTGGCCAGGTTCTTTCTACTTAATCTTTGTTGGCACGAGGAAACGTGGATGCTTCCCTTCGCAAATGCACAACCACACGCAAGTTCTCGTGGAATGGGTCTGGGAGGAAAAGGGTGGAGGAAAGGAGCTCTGGGTTTGAACTGCACCCCTTAAGAAGACTTTAAAAAGTTGGGTGGAGAGGGGCTCAGATCAGGCTCCACTGTCCCTGGGGTCTGGAAGGCTAGAGAGACCCCAGGTTCTCGGAATGGGACACTAGCACCCTGCAATCACCCTTCGCCGTCAGTCACCAAGGTGCAACTTTAGGTTGGAGGGACAGAAGCAGCCGAGAGTGGTTGGTTACTGCTGCCCCCCCCACACACAAATACACACAAAGTATTTTTTTCCTTTCCATCTTGGCAAGAGAAAGTGAAAGCTGGCTCGAACTCTCTCAGATATCAGCTGCCCTCGACCTGCGGATTATGGGCTGAGCTGAGAATATCTCCAGAAAGCCAGAGGGAGTGGTGTGGAAGGAGAGGCAAGAGGGCGCCCAGCAGGGCTTTTTAGCTCCTGCTTTGGTGCCCTTCAGATCCGCTTTCTAAGCAACAGGAGCAGGAAGAGGAGCACGGAGTTTTGTGGTTGTGAGCAAGCAGAACATGGCCCTCTACAGGGAACCACACCGTGACACCACAAAAGGGCGTAGGGGAAGACAGGGGGAGAGATAGAGATGAACTGGAGCCTTTGCATTCGTAATTGGGGCTCCTATTGCATGGCTTGGAGGCATTCCTCCACTTTCCGAGGCTTGGCTTGAGACCTAGGAGCAAGAATGTGGCCCAGTCCCCTCCTATGCCAGTAAAGGCATTTGCGTGGCAGCACTCACCTGGACCCAGGGGCCGTGTGGTGGGCGCATAAAAAAAAGAGGTGCTGGCCCCAAGCCAGCACCACAAAAAGTCCTTGCCGCAGGGGCCAGGATCTACTGCCACTACCACTGAGGAGCCGCCGCTACCACCACTGCCGGTAAGAAGCTGAACCCGAACCGGTTTGGGTTTGAATGATTTGTTTTTAAATTTGCTCGAATCCAAACCTGAACCGAACCAAGGGTGGGCCCGAACCAGACAAACTCGAGCCATGGGTTTTCTGGTTCGTGCCCATCTCTACTTATGACCAGTGGGAAAAGCTGGTCATATGCCTACTTATAATGTGAATATGAAGAATACTTACTAAATTCCTCGTGAATTTATGTTGTCTTACCAAAACCCTTTGATGAGGATTTTTATAATTTTTCCAAATTTCTTGTTTTACTTGAACATGAGATAAGGAGCTGTGGGATTTTTTTTAAAAAAATCAAGGGTTTCATGTTTGTGTTGCTCTTAGAGATTGACATGAACCACATTTTGGTGGTTTGGCCCAGTTCAATGTGACCACCCCCTCGCTGATCACAGTGCACACTTCCCTCCTCCACCTCTTCCAGCAGCCACTCACTCAAAGGCAGTACTGTGGGCTTCCCTGGTTTGCCTTCTCATCTGAGTGGGTAGCTGCCAAAGGAGGTTGAGGAGGAAAGCCTGCACTACATTTGGTGAGTGGGCAGCTGGGCTGGGGAGGCAGGGAAGGAAGTGTGTTTTGGCTGGAGCATAGGTGAATGTACAGAGGAGGTGGGAAAGGAGTGTGTGGCACCCGTGGAACACCTATGTGTATGTCTCACTGAATTGGGCTGTTGAACTGGGGTTCATGTCCACCTCCAATTCCTCTTTATTATTTATTTGGCAGCCTTCTATAGAATTCTTCATAAATGATATTGCCTAATGTAACAACAAGTAGAATAATACAGTTGAAGTGACCACAGGACATATAACTTTAATGAAGCTTTGCATCACTTTATTTTCAGGATTTCTATAGAAAATATTGAAGAAAAAGGACATATTTTGACATATTATCAGTTACTATTGGGGAAAATGCAATCCTTTGTACACAGATGGAAGAGTTTCATATCAGAGCCTCCAGTCTATGCTGAGGCCTCTTGGGTTTTTACTACCAGGACATAAGTGAGAATGGAGCCATTTTTACAGTTATTCTCCTTTCCATGGGTGTTTTTAAAGATGCAAACAGGAAAATCCTTCCTATCCTTCTGCCTCCAAGAGAATCAGAGACATCTCCTGGGCTGACAGAATTTTGTCTCTAACACAGTAGGGCTGGAGGGGGGGTAGAGTTGCAGCTCCAGTAGATTCGCAATCAATCTTCCCCCACCCAGCATCACCATCAAACTAGGCTTTGTTCCTCTTCTCCAAAGGATGTTGAAGACACCACAGGAAAATATAATTCCACAATGACTAGGTGGGGAGTGGGGAATACAAGACTGGATACCCCATTCAAGAGCACACCTGTCTGCTTTTTTAACAGAACAGAAGATTACTAGCTCTTAAACCTTAGCACTACCATTTTTTAAAATGTGTTCCCGTTCCTTTATATTTCATATGAGCATTTGCAAAAATGCAGGACTATTTTAAGCAACAATATTTTATATTCATTTTTCAGTTAGGCTTGGTGATCTGTTGCTGGAAAGGGTCACCATAAGACAGAATTGACTTGATAGAACATGATGGTGATGGTGATTATCAGCTTCATATGGTTTCTACCTCTTTATTTTTGAACATTACAGTTATTATTACTTTCTCAAACCCCTTTTTTAAAGATACCCAGTATGGCTTTCTGTCCTTGAAAGATATGACAAGCAGCTTCTCAATAGAAATAATCAATTCTCTTTCATATACTATAGCATTGTTTTAAAAAGCAGCTAATCATTTTGGTTCAAATGGTCTATTACGAGCAGGATTTCTTCATTTTGAGATTGTGAAAATAAACATTTACTGCTGTTCCTATTATATTTCTTTTCTTCATATTTATTCAAAATGTTAGATTATTTCAGGATAGTCCTAAGTCATTTCACCATCTAAGGAAGAGCTGCAAATGGTGCTTCTCAGTCACTCAAGTAAAGGTACCTAAGGTCACCAAGCTAGTTTGGAAAATAAAGATGAAATTTCACATGCCCCACTTTCCATTACTAGATCATTAATTCCATTTATTTTCAAAGAGTTGCTGGTGGCTATTCTACTTGCTGGTAACTTCTATATTTTTTGATATAACTGGGACAAAAATTTGCTGTATGTTATTAACCCTCCAATGAATACAAGCTGTTGAATTTTAGGCAGGTTAGGGTAGGGTTCATAGTTTAGGAAAGCACACAGATGCAGCTCATCCAGTTTAAAAGGTGTTAATCTGAACACAGAAAGTGGGGAGAGAACTAGCTTCTTCCTCTCCTTGATTGTACTCTGCATTTAACCAGGAACAGACTGCTTTACATGGATACTATTTGGGTTATAGCGACCAATTCCTATTGTGACCACAATTAGAAGGCCTAACCTGTTACAAGGTTACATAGACCTCTTATTGAGCTGGCAAAAACAAACAGGCAAGATGCCACAATTTGAATGTAGTTCTTTTTTATATAATCCCACTATTGGCTGCAAATTTGCCTCTTGAAATGAACTAAAAATTGAATTAAAATGGAGTGTGTGTGCTGCTGGTGGGATATCTGTAAGTAGATACTGGGGGTGGGGGTGGGGTGAGAGGGAAGACTGAAGTAAATAAATTACTGACTTGGATTAGAACTCAAAATATTTATTGTCATGGATGGTTTCATTTATTTATTTATTTAGTGCATTTATTTATTTATTTATTTATTTAGTGCTGCAGCTCTGGGTTGTATACAATAAAATCTAAAAGTAGAACTGGGTCCTAGAGTGGAAGGTAGCTTCATTGGTTTGATATCCAGTGCAGTGCATCCTACCTTGGCCTCGGCTGCACTGGCAGAAGGAGGCATAAACACTAGGCAGGTACGGTGGCCTCAGAGGAGTGGGCAGAGATTACCTTTACAAAGGCTGCCCACCTTGCACTCAGCCTCTTTCAACCATATTGTCAGCACACCTCCTACCCTTTATAATACAGATTTTTCTGGTTGCTTTGAGGCTGGGTGAGAATGTTTGACCTGTTCTTGTATTTGCCTAAAAATATACTGGTGAGTTTTCACCTATCCCATTCTTATTTGTTGGCAAGTTTTTGTCTTTTGGGAAGGGTGAGGGCTTTTCTGTTGGTCATACAGTTGGTGAGTAGTGTGGAAGGCATGCATTTTTAGGTGAGTTCCAAGGAGAACCTGAGAGGAGTATAAAGCATTTCACCTCCCAGCGCTGAAGATCAGGAGGTTTCTGAAATGAGTAGGTGACAAGCAAGCGGCTCCCTGGGCCATTGGCCTAGAGTCAGGAGACTGGGCAGCTATTCACTCTGGGGATACCTCATAATGGGAACTCAACATGAGTAGATTTGTATGTGGAGCAAGGCCTGTCCCCAGATTCAGAACATGATTCCACACTACTGTACCCCTCCCCTTTTAAAAAGGTGATTATGTTCAGTTATTTAATAAAATATGGCCCTATTTCAACCCACCTGTGTCTTGCCTCTTTAGTCCTGGGCTGGCTGGGCAAAGCCCGCTTCAAGATATCAACGTGAAATAAAATAAACAGATGTCAAGTTAGTAGTTAATGTCGGTTCCACAGGCGGATTCTCCGGTGGGCGGGGCCGTTTTGCCCTCTCACATGAATGTGTGAGAGGGCTGACATGAGCACACATCCAGATGAGAGGGGGAGGAGCACCCTATATAAGGGGGGCTCCTCCCTCCTCCAGTGTCTTCTTTGTTGAGCGTTCCCCACCCACCCACCACTTGAGGTACTAGTGTGAGTCTAACTGGTTGCCTACGGGGGCCGGATAGGAATTTTTGATCTGCGCTCAAAATTGGCTGACTTTTTTGCCTATCCCACACTGGTACTGGGGGCCTTAATTCATTTTACTTGTTGTTTGGTCACACTGGCAGAAGAAGAGGAGGAAAGGCAGCCAGTGAGTCTTGAATAAAACATCTGTCCCTGGGTATCCAACCCCCATGGCACTGCGGATTGTGAGATTACAAGGTCTGGGGGAGGATGCATGGGGATGCCTCCCCAGGCCTGGAGAATCCCGCTTTGATCCCATAGGGCCCGGGGGTGGTACACACATTTGCCAGCCCGGTGGGCACTGTCGGCTGACTGTGCCACCTGGGGGTAGTAACTCACCCTATGCTGCTGGGTTGGAGGGGTCCCGGGAGACCCCGGGGTTCCAACCCATGCTATGCCTGATGCGAGGCGCCTCTTGAAGTTGTCAATTGACCTGATGTTATAAAAGTTAATAAAGTGTGGCCCAGTTTAAACCCATATCAATGCCTCGTCTCATCATTTCGTGTAGGAGGTCAATAAACTTGTGTTAGTCTTTAAAAATGATAAAGGATAGTTATGTTATCATCTGTTTTTAATTCCTGCTGTAATTATCAAGCACTTGCCTCTTGATAGGGCTGCCTGAATTAAGTTGGGATGCTTTCATTTACCTGGGATTAATCCTCACTTAACACAGTGAAACTGACCTCTGAGTTGAAATATTATGGGTATGCCATGCTACATATTGTTTTTTTTTTCCCCTGAAGCAACAAATGACAGGGAAGCGCATGGGCTTAGTTGGCTATATCCTTAGTTGGCTTCAAAATCCTGAATAGAGGAGGACAGTAATTTTGATTTCCCACAGAGTTAAATAAGGATCAATCCCAAAGGGTATAAAACTGCTACATTCATTTCTGGTAATCCTCTTTTCAAATGGCCCAGCAGAAATATTAGCAGGTCTCTAATGCATTCCTTTTAAAATGCCAGCCATCTCAAGTGTTCCACCTCTTCTCCTCTCCCTCTCAAATTAAGACAGTGAGCCAGGCATATCATTTGTCTTCAGAGGCACTAAGGGGAGGAAGGGACAATGCAAACAATCCCAACTGCATCTTGCACAGAGGCTGCGACTTTGTAGGTTTCCTCAAAATAATGTTATTTTTCAAACATCTATGCAGGACTAGAACAAAACTTTATTCTCCAGGGATATAAATCCATAGGATGTGGTTGCTACAATCTCAGTAACCATCTGGGAGTAGAAATGGTGAGGCTCTGACTAAGACGCTAGTTTCTGCTAGAGCTTCTTAATACTGTTTTGCTCTAAATTAGCTCTTTTTTGAACAACATTTCATGGAGCTCCTGATGGTCTTGGATTATAATTTCTAAAATTGCTAAAGAAATATGATGGAAATCTTATGGTGGGGCCCCCATTGTCAGTGGATTAGGAAGCACCCTTTCGTTTGAGGGTGTGATTCTTCCTACTCAGAAACAGGTACACAGTTAGGCATCCTCTTGAACCTGGAACTATCTGTGGAATTTCAGGTAGCATTGGTGATCCATTCTGCCTACTTCCATCTATGGCAGATCACCCAGATGCACACCTATCTGGACACCAGGGGTCTCACCACATAGGTCCATCCATTCGTAGTCTCAAGATTGGTCTATTGCCATGCTCTCTTTGTGGGGCTGCCCTTGGGGGTAATGTGGAGACTACGGGGGCCAGATTGCTGACTGGGACCAATAAATATAATCATATTTACCCAGCTCTGCATGCCCTGCACTGCCTTCCAGTTCAGTTCCACATCAACTTCAAGGTTCTAACTATAACATACAAAATCCTATTCATTTTGAGACCTCGCTCCTTGTCAGAGTGCCTTCATCCAATGATAATATCTAGTGTGGAAGTGTTAATTCTAACACATTATTTCTAAACCCTGATCAGTTTAAATTTCTTTCTTTCTCAACTTACCTTCCAATCATTCTTCTAGTCATTACTGTCATATTTATAGATATCATCACAAAATAATGCTCATGCATTGTGTGTTTTTATTGTTTTCCTCCCTTCTTGTTTTCTCTGGATGAAATCAAGAGAAGTGGTTTCTGGACTCCCCTTTGTTGTTGCAATTCATTGTACCCTTTTCCTACTGCAAGCCTCTCTTCTGAGTTGGGATAGCATGGAATCAGAATGAGATAATATGTTGCAGGGGGTGGGGAATGAGCTATGTCTGGGTGAGAGAATGAGGATCAACAGAGAAAATCAAAGATCTCTCCTGTGTACAAGCAATAGTGCCTCCCAATTGCAACACTGCCTGCCTACATCCATGTAATATAAAATATTTCTAATGCTGCTTTTCCTGGATATATTTTAAATGCACAGGGATTTTTTTTTATTATGCTAGTATTTTCATTGTAATAAATCTTGACAAATAAATATAATTTGTTGTGAATAAAGTTTAAATGTTAATTAAATTGCAATTAGGTATGTGAAAAAGGGTAAGGGAACAATAGCTTACAAAGCTGCTTAGTATATTTTTAAATGAGGTAGCATTTGAACCAAGTATGTTCTGGGTCACAATTGGTTGGCTTAACTCAGGTGTTACACCAGCCAAACTGCAGTGTTAAATGAAAGGGTTAAAAAAATGGCATAATTTCATCCTTCTTAATTTTACATTTATTTCACTGTCTTGCAGCCTGTATGATCAGTAGAAACAGCATATAATAGATGTTGATCCATACGTTAGATGAGTCAGGTTTCATATCTAAAAACACTATTGTAGGACTTAGTTCATCACAATACTCCAGCATTTAAACTATTATTTGCATTTTTACAGAAAGATAAAGAAGACCAATGGCAGGAGAAAAAGGTTCAAGGCAATAAAGACCACATCATTCTAGAGCATTTGCAATGGACGGTGGGCTATGAAGTGCAAATTACAGCAACCAACAGGCTGGGATATTCAGAACCAACTTTATATGAGTTCATCATGCCAGCAAAGCCCAATATTATTACAGGTAAGGTAATTCTAACATACTAACAGCAACCATAACTCTTATTTTAATACTAGTAGGATTCTGATACAGTCCTGATTTATACGATTACCACAAGTAAGACTTAACACACCTGCATTATGTTTTACATGCTGGCATTTGGGGTGGGTGGCATAGAGATGGCAAATAAATAATTTCTAGTGAATTTGTAGTTAATCTGTAACAATCAGCTCTGTTATATTGGTATTTGGAAGAAACCTCTGTGTAGTACAAATATACTAAGGATGACATTTTGTTTGTTCAGAATGAACAAAATAAAAGTGCACTTATGAAAAGCTCATTTCATGCATTACTATACTTTGGTAAAATTCTAATCCGTCCCTTTGATCACAAATTATTTCAGAATGAATGTTACGGATTTCTGACCACATATCAGTCAGACAAACTGTGTCCCACCTGCTTTGCACAAGAGGTTGGGATAGCTGGTCAAGTGCAAGCATCAGTACCCTGATTGCTTGAAGCTACAGTATAGGATTTTGTTGGTGAATAGTTCTTAGCACAAGTTTTTAAATAGAAGTATGAGAATCATATTGTACGTTTTTTATCTACTTATCAACTGGTGAGAGAGGAGCATGAGGGTGACTGAAATTTTGTCAAAGTTACTTACAGTTCTCATATGTTTACAGAAAGAGTTTTCCATTTTGGCTATTCTCATTAATTGTTAAAATGAACTGCCATCCCTATAACGAAATAACAAAGTTGAATTGGACATAGGCAAGATGTCACCCATCTAAGCCCCTTTTTTACATTTAGTATATTTATTGTAATTTAATTTCAACATGCATTGGGTTCTTTAGTAGATGCATATTTTAAGTTATTAATGCTCATCGTCAGACATGTTGTGTAAGAATTGCATGGACAGTCAACACCAGGATTTGTACACTGTGATACTGAGTAGAAATGGAATGCAAAGCCTTTCACCCCTCATAATCCAGCAACATCCACAGTAGCTGATATGCTATTTTAATAGCACTCTACCACAGATAAACTTCTCTAGATCATTGGGCCCCATTGCACCACTATTAACTGTGATTTTTTTTATAAATAGCTAGACAGACATTCAGAAAGAGCGATGGGTGGGGGCGCTAACTTCAGAATTAATATATGGCAACCTGCAGTCTTTATTCTTATAACTGGCTCTGGGTCTCATGTGAACCAGTGGCCATTTTAGAAATTGGTAGCTAGTTCACAACCAGCATTTCATTTTGCATTTATCCTGATGACCAAGGCAGGAAAAGGAAAACACCTCAGTGTTATGGCTTAGTAAGAAGGCAGGCTTGGGATGACAATGAATAAATGAGAAAAAGTGAGGAGTGTACAAATGAAAGGAAGAGGAAGCAGGGAGACCCAGAAGGGGGTCGAGATGAAAGCAGGAGGAGGAGGAGTTAGATGACACACTATGAGGCAAAAAGAAGAAGCTGGCGGATTAGCGCTGGGATGAGGAAGGCTGAAGGAAGCTATCAGAATTATTCAAGAGGCCTCCAGGGTATCTTGGTATTATAAGGGAAGAATTGTATGTCTAAATGTGCATATTTTAGAGTGTGAGACTGAAAATAAGAGGAAATTTGAAAAAGAGAGAAATGTATTATCAAGATGAGTAAATGGGAGATCTCATATGATGAGGAAATGAGAGACTATTTAAATTGTTGGGTGAGAAAGAAAGTGATAAAGAAAGTTTGAATGAGTGGATTTATGTTTTGATGTTCACCTTCTCACCTTTGCTATTTACTGAGGTTCTTTGGCAATCTACATGTTTTTCAGCCTTAAATCTTTGCCTTTGTGTGTAAAATGTGGTTTGTGATTGGCCACAAATACCATGGCAGACATTTTGTGAATAGCACTCTCCAGGGCCATACATATTTGATTATATTCAAATAAAAATAAAATATTTTAAAATTTTGCTCCTTATTGGAAAAGAAAATAAGGATTTTATGTCCTTTTTCAGTTTAGAACATCTAATCAATATTTTATCTATCTTTATTATTCACTAAAACCTTCTAGTTTACATAAAACAAAAGACAAAACCTGTTGCTTTGTGAAATTAATCATACTGCTCTATTTCTCTGTTTATATGTCCCCATGTGTAAGTTGACCCCCAATTTTCTAGCCCAAAATCAGCTTCCCTACTGTGTAGTTCTCTCATTTGCTTACTTTCATGTATAAGGCAACTCTAAATTTTTTGTCTAACAGATTTAGTTAGAAAGAAATTGAAGGGGAAGGTTGGAAGAATCCAATCTCTTCAGAGTGCATGGAACCTGTTTAAAACAACAGTAACAGAGGCCCAGCACAAGTGCATACCACAAAGAAAGAAGAGCTCATTTAAGTCCAAGAGGGCACTGGCATGGTTAAGGAGTGGAGTTAGAGAGGCTCTAAAGCGCAAGGAGAGGTCTTTCTGTAAATGGAAATCCTCCCCAAATGAGGAAAATAAAAAGGAACACAAACTCTGGCAAAAGAAATGTAAGAAGATGATAAGAGAGGCAAAGAAAGATTTTGAGGAACGCATGGCTAGCAATATAAAGGGTAATAATAAAAGCTTCTTTAAATATGTTAGAAGTAGAAAACCTGCCAGAGAACCAGTTGGCCCTCTGGATGGTAAGGGAGGAAAAGGGGAGATTAAGGAGGACTTGGAAATTGCAGAGAAATTAAATGAGTTCTTTGCTTCTGTCTTCACGACAGAAGACTTTGAGCAGATTCCGCTGCCTGAAGGGCCCCTCTTGACTAAAGAATTAAATCAAATACAGGTTAAAAGAGATGATGTTTTAGGACTAATTGATAAATTGAAGATTAACAAGTCACCGGGCCCAGATGGCATCCACCCAAGGGTTATTAGGGAACTGAGAAATGAAATTGCAGATCTCTTAACGGTAATATGCAACTTGTCTCTTAAAATGGCCACAGTGCCGTGGGACTGGAGGATAGCAGATGTCACACCAATTTTTAAAAAAGGAAGGAGGGGGGACCCGGGAAACTACAGGCCAGTTAGCCTTACATCTGTCCCAGGGAAGATGGTGAAAAGCCTCATCCAAGAGAAAATCTTAAAACACATAGACGAACAAACCTTGCTGAGAGAAAATCAGCATGGCTTCTGCAAGGGTAAGTCTTGTCTGACTAATCTTTTAGAATTTTTTGAAAAGGTCAACAGGCATGTAGATTTGGGTGAACCGGTGGATATAGTCTATCTCGATTTTCAAAAGGCTTTTGACACAGTCCCTTACCAGAGGCTGCTGAGAAAATTGCACAATCAGGGGATAAGAGGGCAGGTCCTCTTATGGATTGAGAACTGGTTGAAATCCAGGAAACAAAGAGTAGGTGTCAATGGGAAATTTTCACAATGGAGAGAGGTGAAAAGTGGTATGCCCCAGGGATCTGTCCTGGGACCAGTGCTTTTCAATCTGTTCATAAATGACCTGGAGACAGGGATAAGCAGTAAGGTTGCCAAGTTTGCAGATGACACAAAACTTTTCCGTGTGGTAAAAACCAGAGAAGATTGTGAAGAGCTCCAGAAGGATCTCTCCAAACTGGGGGAATGGGCTACGAAATGGCAAATGCATTTTAATGTAGCCAAATGTAAAGTAATGCATATTGGGGCAAAAAATCAAAACTTTATCTATCAATTCATGGGCTCTGAGTTATCCGTGACAGATCAGGAAAGAGATCTTGGTGTTTTCGTGGACAGCTCCATGAAGGTGTCTCCCCAATGTGTGGCAGCGGTGAAGAAGGCCAATTCCATGCTAGGGATTATCAAAAAGGGGATTGAAAATAAAACAGCCAACATTATAATGCCATTATACAAAACAATAGTAAGGCCGCACCTGGAGTATTGTGTACAATTCTGGTCACCGCATCTCAAGAAAGACATAGTGGAACTGGAAAAGGTGCAGAAGGTAGTGACTAAAATGATTACTGGGCTGGGGCACCTCCCTTATGAGGAAAGGCTAAAACATTTGGGCCTCTTTAGTCTGGAAAAAAGGCGCCTGAGGGGGGATATGATTGAGACGTACAAAATAATGCAGGGCATGAGTAAAGTGGATAGAGGGAAGCTCTTCTCCCTCTCACAAAATACCAGAACTAGGGGACATCCACTGAAACTGTGGGTTGGGAGAGTAAGAACAGACAAAAGAAAATATTTTTTCACCCAGCGCGTTGTTAGTCTATGGAACTCCCTGCCACAGGATGTGGTGATGGCATCTGGCCTGGATGCCTTCAAAAGGGGATTGGACAGATTCCTGGAGGAAAAGTCCATCACAGGTTACAAACCATGATGGAGATATGTAATCTCCAGGCTTAAAAGCAGGGTACTTCAAGGGCCAGATGTAGGGGAGTGGTATCAGGAGACAGATATCTAGTCTCATGCGCTCCCAAACGCATCTGGTGGGGCCACTGTGAGATACAGGAAGCTGGACTAGATGGGCCTTTGGCCTGATCCAGCATGGCTCTTCTTATGTTCTTATGTTTAGTAAAAAAAATGTAGTCTTATACATGTAAAAATACAGTATGTCTTAAAAATTATTTTCCTCAAATTACAATTTTGTTGTGCAAGATATTACCTGTTATATGCAAAACAAGTATCCATTGTCAATCCTACTACTGATATAATTTGAACACTTATACAGCGGTGAAAAATCTCATAGCCAGTGACCAATTTTGGAAATCAGATCTTTTGTTCTCTCTTGTTGAAACAAGAACATGTTATATAAGAACATAAGAACAGCCTTGCTGGAACAGGCCGCAGCCCATCCAGTTCAGCATTCTGTCTCACACGGTGGCTCACCATTTGCTTCAGGGTATTCCCAAGCAGATGTCTTCACCTGCTTACAATTACCTGCAAATGGCATTGAGAGACATCCTGCCTATCTCTCCAACCTAGAGGTTGTCTTTAGGCATCCATAATGATAGCCATTGATACCATTGTTCTCAATGAACTTGTCCAATCCTTTCTTAGAGCTGTCAATGCTGACAGCTGTCACCACTTCTTCTGGCAGGGAGTTCCATAGAAAGCACTTTCTCTTATTTGTTTGAGATCTAGCACCCAAAAAGTTTCATGGAGTGCCCCCTAGATCTAGTGTTGTACAAAAGGGAAAACAGTTTTTCCTTACCTACTTTGTCCACACCGTGTATGATTTTATAAAATTCAATCAGTTAAGAACTGTTAAAGTGGGTTTTATTTCCTGCATTTCTTTACAGTACTTCAAATGGTAGTGTTTTTTTTGCATGGCAGCTTTTCTTTGTGGGTAATTTTGGATAAATAGACATTATTTTCAGACACAGTCCTTCAGCTTAAATAGCAGTATTTTCTTGACTGTGGTTTTAAGCCAATAATTTCAAGAAACCCACCCATTAGTCATTGTATCTAAGATTTTTTTCCCCAGATACCGTAAACATCATGACCTTTTACTGTCCAAGTTCGGAACATTGTAAAATAATTTTGAGCAAAGTACTGTCACTTATGCTAAAGCATCTTCATTCTTACTGACCAAATGTATTTAGTCATGACTGAGCAGAGATGATAGATAATCCATTTAGCATATTTTCTTTGACATATATTTGTAAAATGTCATTGTTCATCGAGCTAAACAAATCCTTAATATTGTCATTATTGACTCATGATGGCAGCATTATGGGGTTTAAAGGTTCCTCTGTAGAAGTTTTGCTGTGAAATATAATAAAAATACTTATTTTGTTTTGGTATACCAGTACTTTAGTATTTATACATTTAAATAATTGATGCCCAAACATGCTATATGTTTAGTATTTCAAATAAAGTTTCTGTCTTGTTTCCCTGTTTTCTGTAACAGTGAAATGTTCTATCAGAAGAGATTCTGTCATACAAAATGTCTGCAAACCTTTTTAATTCAAGAGCTATACTTTATATTTCACAGATCTCTACATATTACATAACTATATCAAAGAGGTTTGGACTAGGGTTGGATGAGAAATCCATTTCTTCCACATTTCAATGATTTATCTAATGTTCCCTTCTTAATCATCCATGCAGAAACCGGAAAAACTCCAAGCTGTATCACCCCAGTTCAAATTGTGTGGGAGAAGGCTACTTTCAGAAGAGGAAAATTATACAGAGTTCTGGGATCAGGGACAGTCTCTAATCAGACCCTTCAGAAGCTGTAGGTGTTGAACACTGATGTACAGTATTGTAGATTTGAAATTTCACAAGTAGAGATGGGCACGACTTGAAAAATTTTTTTTCGAGTTGTCGTTAGTCAGGCCGGTTCCGTTTCGGGTCATCTCCATTTTTCATGAAAATTCGCAAAAATTAGTCGGTTAATTTTTTTGTTTTTTCATTTTCGTTAGTACTGGGTTTTTTTGGGGGGGGGGGAGCAGGCTCCTGGAGGCACCTCTGTGGGGTGGGTGCCTCCTCTGGCCCGCTATAAGGGAAAGTGGGTTCCTGGAGGCACCCGTGGGTGCCTCCTATCCTCACCCACTAGGAAAGGATATCCTCACCCACTAGGAAAGGGGAAGCAGGCTCCAAGAGACCCCTCAACATGGGGGTCTCCCCTCCTCACCTGCTGCTGCTGCAAAATGCTGCAGAATGTGCAGACAGTGACTGTGAAGACTAGTGGATGGTACTCAACCCAGAGCCATAGTGAGATGCCTAACTAAGGCTCTCGCACCACCATGTCTCACACAGAAGGGAATTGTACTTGCGTGTAGTGCAATGCAAGTACATCTGGCTTAGGGTTAAGGTGGGTTAGGGTTAGGGCTAGGGTTAGGCTAGTGACGGGTAAGGTTACTGTGGGCTAGTGGTTTGCACCTCTGGGTGCCTCTCTGACCCACTAAGAAGACAGTCTGTGACGTATGGGTACGGAGTCAAGGGTTAGGGTTAGGGTTAGGGGGCTAGGGCAGGTTTTAGGGGGCTTTTTGGCACATCCCAGAAGTCTCCATGGCCAAGTGGCCATGCGATTGGTGGGATGGCTCCAAAAATTTGCATGGTCGTCCACTCCCACATGGCTGGCCACTCAGCCAGCCCATCATTGCGCAGATGTAAAATAAAATAAAATAAAATCAATGGAGGACAGAGGAGGAGAGGAGAGACATTTTTTTGTTGCAAGAAAAAACCCACTTCTACTGTGAAAAATCTGGCAGTTTATATAAATTTTCGCGTGTTTCTGTTGTGCTTGTGTGTTTTTGGACCAAGATTTCAAAAACAATATTGCGTTCGCCGGCCCATTTTGGATCCCCCGCCAGCACCGCATGGCATGGCGACTCAAGTACGGCTGCCCAGGACGGGGGGGAGGCGGGACCCCCCCCCCTCCAGAAACCACCCCTCTGGTAGGTGCCCTGCGCCCTTAGTCAAGCAGGCATTTTTCCGCCTGCTTTTTTGGCCCGGGAATGGGTGGGGGGAGAGTTTAAAAGTTTTTTCCTGTGCGGTCTGTGCCGCTTGCTTGCGCTTTAATTGCAGCGGCCGGCGGCCGGTGAGACTGGGCTTTTTGCTGGCTGGCTGCGAGCCTGCGGCGAGTCCCACCAGAGCAGCCCAGAACGGGGGATGGGGGGGGAGGCCGGGGACCTCCAGAAACAACCCCTCTGGTAGGTGCCCTGAGGCACAGCAGGCATTTTTCCGCCTGCTTTTCGGCCGGGAACCGGGTTTTTTTTACTTTTAAAAACCTTTTTTCTGTGCCGCGTGGCATCGCGCGATCGCGCGATGCAAGGAACGAACACGACAAATCAGACCAAAATTCTTCGTTCGTCGGTTCGAGCTCAAAGTCTGGCGGAGTAATTCCCGTTTACCGTTTCCGTAGAGTAACGGAAACGAATAACGGAAACGGAAATGGGAATACCGCTAAGTCGTGCCCATCTCTATTCACAAGCAGTCAGAGCATTTTTGATAATTTGTAAATATTCAGGGACTTTAATTAATTTTTATTTTTTTGGCAATTTAAATTTCATCTAATTTTATTGCCTCCTTTTAAAAGTTTACATTTTATTTAGCAGGAGTAGAAGTGGGAAAGAAAAATGTAGGCATATCATATTTCTGGCAAAACATATTTTGCGTATATATTGAAGGTCAGAGTTTACTACTTGTTTGCTGCAGTGACTTGAATAACCTGAAGTGCTATTGATCTTTCTCTTTGATGGAAGGGAGACTGCTTGACAGGGTGACAAGAACATAGATATAAGATACAGGTTGGGACATGTATAAGACCAAACCCTTTTTTTTTAAATTGGATGAAACCTGCCCTGATGTCTTTAAAACAAAATCATTTTACCAAACTTACAGAACATTGATTCATCTTCAGGTATCATAGGATGCCAGGGAGATGAACTGCAAGAATTTCAAGATGTCAGCCAAAGTTAGCACAGGAGTGATCATCATTTCTCATTCTGCTATTTATATTTGGCCATGCGTACCAAGTGGAGGCAGCAGTAAAACAAGTGGTGGAGAGTGTCAGTGCAAAAAGCAGCGACCCTCCTCCCTTTTGCTCTTTACCCTTTTCTCTGCAACTAGCCTAGGAGGGACACATTGCTCCTAAAGACACCTCGACTTTCAGGGAACTATTGGAATTAGTCCAAGAACTTAATGGGATCAGTCAAAGTGCCAAATGGAATGGAATGGAATAGAAATGATACTTGCTTAATTTCCACTTAGTTCTCATAAACATGATAAGGCCTCTTGGTGAAGATATTTTAAAAGCCCCAGAAGATATCTTGCCTCCAATTTGGAGCAAAAGAAAACATTTTTCTCCTTCTCACTATCTCGGATTTGCATAAAATGTTTATTGTGTTTTTTCTATCCAACAAACACAGCACACACACAAACATACACACACAAACTGCTAAAAAAAATTTTTTTTGGTTGTTGCCTAGACATTACTATTAGAGCTATTGTCAGAAATGTAAGCCTAGTTAAAAATAGAACATTCCTCTGATATTAAGGTGAAGATCTAGCAAGACTAAATTGCTTGTTGATGCAAATAACACAGTAGAAAAAAGTCAATGTTGTGGCACTCACTTTCATTGCTTGTGGGTGTGCCATCCAAATGACAATCAGATCCTACATCATATTTGGGCATTACAGTCACCCCCCGCCAATCACGGGGGTTAGGGACCCACCCCACCAGCGATGCATGAAAATCCACAATATGCGGAAGCGGGTGGGTGGAGCCTGGTCTGAGCCTTTCTCGGAGGAGCACAGGGGATGGCATGGAGTGACCCGATCAACCCCGCCCCCCCACGCAGCTCCGAGGCTTCTCGGAGGAGCGCGGGGGTGGCGTGGAGTAACCCCATCGCCCCTTGCCGCCCCCGCCCCCACCATGCAGCTCCGAGGCTTCTCGGAAGAGCGTGGGGGCAGCATGGAGTGACCCAATAGCCCCCCCCACCAGCTCTAAGGCTTCTCGGAGGAGCGTGGGGGCGGGGCGGAGTGACCTGATTGTCCCCCACCGCCGCCCCCCGCGCGGCTCCGTGGTGCAGGTACTGCGATCCCGCAATGTAGTGGGACTGCAGCACCTGAACCGCGAAATGGCGGGGGGTGACTGTATAAGCAAAAACAAAAGAAATATAGAAAATTAAAAAGCAAAGAAAAAAGGACAAAAACACTGTGGTACCTTAAGGACCATTATACTTTAATGTGAATGCTTGTGGGTCAAATCCACTTCCTCAGACATAAGAGAAATAACATGACAGATTTTTATACATGTATACATTGCATCAAAGTACTGAGATAATGGTTGGTTTGTTAGACATTTGCCAAATCTGTAAGGCAACGTGTTTTTAAACATTTGGCTGATAGTTTAGGGTTGTGTTTTAAACTTGTAAACAGATACTCTTGTTGGATTATCACTAATCACCAACTGAGCTCAGTGGATTAGAACTCTTTCTGCAAAGTCAGAGATCGGGAGTTCGATTCCCCACTGTGCCTCCTTGACAGGGGATGGACTCAGTGATCATAGGGTGCACAGCTCTGCAGTTCCAAGAGGATGATGAAAGATTTAGTTTTCCATTTTATATTGCTGCGATAATTCTACTTTTTGAAAAGTAATAATGCTTTTTTTTTTTTTTGAAACACAGCTTTGTTTTTCTCCAGGATACTTCACAAACCGTATATCATAGCACTAATCAGGAATACATGTAGGTCTTATAATATTTTATGATTTCTAACAATAATATAAAGGTAAAGGTAAAGGTTTCCCCCCGTACTTGTGCCATAGTCACGTCTGACTCTAGGGGCAGTGCTCATCTCTGTTTCTAAGCCCAAGAGCCAGTGTTGTGCACGTGGCCATGTGGCTGTCATGAATGAAGACATTTCTGTGCACAGAATACTGTTTACCTTCCTGCTTTTTATGGTGGTATCTACTTGCATTTATGTGCTTTCAAATTGCTAAGTTGACAGGAGCTCGGGTTAACAGCAGGAACTCACACTGCTGTGTGGCACCCAGGATTCGAATTGCAGAGCTGCCAAGTTTCATTGCTCTAGCCCACTGAGCCACCATGTCCCCTCTCTAAAAATTAAGCAAGGTTTATAAACTGAAAAGAACTTTGCTTTTAGAAAACACATAAAATGAAAACAGGTTCAATAAACAGAGAATAAGAAAATACAAGAAAAAGTTGACAGTTTCTTCTTCATATAGCCATAAGCCTGTATTTGTCTTCTTTAACATAAAATACAATTACCCTTTGTTTTAGTTTTATATTTTCTGATCTTAACACTTCATGTTTATAAACAAACAGACAAATACAAATACATACATTTACTTTAGCACAAATTTCAAGAAGTAACACTTTGATGATACACATCCACTTCACAACTCCAAACCACACTACTCTTGAACAGTTCATTATAATCCACTTTCTCTAACTCACTAACAAGTATCATCGCACACATATCCTTATATACAGGCAGGCAATCTTCAGCTAGGATCCACATAGACCAGTCAATTTATACCTTTTATGAATATGATAATATGGATCCTTTATACTTCTCAAGTGCCATAATAGTCACTTGTGGCACATACCCCATATATAGTTGTCAGTAAGCCCAGCCACTTATACAGAAGGCAAACACAAGCCTGTGAAAAAAGCACATATTCCCTGCAAAAATGTCACAAATATGGAAACAAAATGTTTGTTAATATATGGTCAGAAAATAATTTATTTAAATATGGTCAGAAAATAGATACCCCACAACCAAGTGGGACATACGCTAACAAAAATGAGAAAAATGATCAGAAAATAAATGAGATGTGATCCTTGTGTAAGTGGTTATAGAAATTGCAGACATGAATTTATATTAACTGATGGTAGAATTTTATAAGACAGCACTGTTGGATGCAAGGATCTTTGCCCTCCCATGGTGAAATAAAGAGGCGAGATACCAGGATGGGTTTAACTTGGACCACATTTTATTAACTTAATTCACGTAAGTTCAAACTGTAACTCTAAGAGGGGCCTGTTGTAATGTGGAAGAACAATTGGAACCCTGGGGTCTCCCGGGACCCCTCCAACTAGCAAGCTTGGGGTGAGGCACTGCCCCTGGCAGCACAGTCAATAAAACAGTGCACCCAGGGCTGGCAAGTTTCTGCCCCCTACTTGGGTCCCCAAGCCCTACTAGGGGCAGCTCATGATCCAGGGCAGGATTTTCCAAGTGCATCATTCCCCCAACACTATAATCTCTAGATCTGCAGCATCTTGGGATTGGATGGGCTGGAATCAGATATTAGTATTTTCTGGCTCACTGTATGCTGTTAATTTCCACACTACCCACCATGGCCATGAGCCTAGCCTTGCTATGACCCATGCGTCCCCTCCAGCCATGGCACTTTGGCCTGTAGGCCCCTATGTATATTGGCCAGAACGATCTCAAGCCCGGCATCCAATAAATACATTCCATCCTCTCGAAACAACTCTGGTCGATTCAGCTTTGTGCCAGGATGACTCACCACCAACCCAAACTTCAGGTTTAATACCCTGCAAACTTCTCTATTGACCCCCCTCTGGTATCTGTTAATACACTGAGGGTTGCAATTTGCTCTCCACTTAAGTCTTGGTATTATAATGGACCAAATCACCCTAGCATCAAGATACATGGTCTTCCAAGTTTCAAGGTCCCTCAGAATATCCAGCACCAAAGATTTTCCTGATTGGGCCATCAAATCATTGGCTACTTAATGAATAAGTAATATGTTGGGTGGCTTCAACTACCAAGTTTTGGGTGAGTCATTGAGGCTGTATGTAGAAATTGGTACCACCTCATCCACTGTCTGCCCCTCCACTTGGTCATCACAGCATGTCCTAAACCCAGAATACGTCCCCACAAAGACCCCACAGCACATTTCTCCACCCAGTATACAAAACTGTGTCCGAGGAAGAGGATGCACCAACGGGATCCGCAGTACCTTCAACCTGCAAAATAAACAGGAGGCAAGGGCCACAAACCAGTTTAAAACTTAGGCAATGGTCTCACATAAACTTTTTATCGCTGATATACCCACCTACCTATATGCTCTATAGACTTAGGGCCATAACCCAGAGCAGCTGCTGTGGGTGCTGCCCCGATCCGAAACAAGTGGATGCCAAATCTCAGTGATGACAGGCCCAGATTCTTAAGTGCCAAATCAGTAAGTTTCCAAAATTGAAACCGTGCCAATGGGGATCCATTGCTATGGCAAAACAATCTTCCTCCATGCCCCTGATTTCTAGGTAGGTCCTCAGCACCCTCAAAGGGCTTGTGTCAGTCATCGTACACTGCCCGAATGCCACCTGCATGCCCCTCCCAATTTGGTCCATTTTGGATCTACGCAGCATAATAGCCGCCCTGTCGTACTGCAGTTCTAGATCTAAAAACTGCAATGCCGTTCTGAACCTGTCCTCTTTGCCCAAATCCACCAACTCTTCTACCTTAAACGCGATAGTACAGCAAATATGGAACATGAGCAGCTGCTCCAACAACCAGGCTCAGATGAGTAAATATTCCTTATCCCCAGTGGACATAGGTAAAGTAGTTAATTAGAGCTGCACTTTATCGTCATTATTTTCCAACCTTTTTCATCCTGCAGTGAGGCCTGGACATTGTGCATATCCCTGGGGCAGATACTAAGGGTATCTCTTACCCCTTCCCTGTATCCAAATAGGTATGTCTCAATCCCCTGGTAAGAGCTGGCCCCTGGACTCTCCTACCTGATCTGCTAAATTTGAGGGACCCTTGCCATAATCACACCATCCACTCATGGTCCTAGATAGACAGTGTTTAGGACTGCGCCCCTGTCATGTACACTCATTCGGGCAAGCAAAACTTGATCGTAATTGCAGTGACAAGGGTGAAATAACACCCTTGTGTCTCTTGGGAACTCGCTAACACTCATTTCCCATTCTGCACTAGCCAGCCATGTGACCTATTTAAACATGATGCTACATCCAGTCAGAGCTGTAGCACCCCATGGATAAAGCAGTTTAGGATAGGCAAACATACATTCACCAATCTTTTCAAGCCAATTCGATTGGACAAGTCCAAAATTGCTATCCCACCCCAAAGTGATCATTACAGCCACACTGGACTCAGGGGTGAGTGGCTGCCTTGCCACAAATGATAGAGGGATGGCTAGATAGCAGGTGGCCCTACACAGACACTATGTTCACATCCCTAATAGTAATAACCCTTGTGATAGCACCTAGTGGTGGACCCATTTTTTCATCTTCCATCAGTAGGGAAGGGCAAAGCACCCCTGCTGGAACATGATAGCATCAGTGGAGAATGTTATATCAAATAAGAGCACACTACTGACAATGGTGACTTAAGGAATGCAAAGAGGAGAAAGAATTTGAAGCAAAAATGAATGCCTCCTGGAGACCCGTGAAGAACAAAAATATACCCTGAAACATCTGAGGACTTACTGATTTATTGTAGAGTAAAAAAGGACCACAAAATTGTGTTGTAAATAGTGATGTACTAGTGACATCATCTCTGTAGTTAGTTTTTTCACAAGGGAGATAATGTGAAATTTTACAGATCTTGAAGGGAATGTCAAGGTGAACTTTCATGAAAACTGAAAGTAGCCATCATTTACAGTGACATAACCTACATTCTTAAAAATGAAAGCTTCTAGTTTTTCAGAAGATGACAACATCTGAAAGCCTTCCAGATTCATAAATCCCTTAAGCTAAATGCAAAGGGCAAGACGAATATCCTGCATGTGGGGGCGACTCGAGTCTGTGGGTTGGGGAAGTCTCTCACTTTTTGGGGGGTGAGTCTCTCCATGAAGTTTGGGTGTCCTGCTGGACCTGGCGCTTAACATGGAAACCCAGATGGTATCAGTGGTCTGTTCCGCTCATTATCAACTGCAGAGGATTGCCCAGATGAAGGCCCTCCTTGACATCAGGGCATTAACTGTGTTGGTTCATGCACTTGTCATTTCGAGAATAGATCACTGTACTGTAGAGATGGGCACGACTTAGCGGTATTTCCGTTTCCGTTTCCGTTACTCGGTTCCGTTACTCTACGGAAACGGTAACGGGAATTACTCCCCCAGACTTCGAGCTCGAACCGACGAACGAACAATTTTGGTCTGATTTGTCGTGCTCGTTCCTTGCATCGCGAGATCGCGCGATGCCACTCGCGGCACAGAAAAAAAGTTTTTAAAAGTTAAAAAAACCCGGTTCCCGGCCAAAAAGCAGGCGGGAAAATGCCTGCCGTGCCTCAGGGCACCTACCAGAGGGGTTGTTTCTGGAGGTCCCCGGCCTCCCCCCTCATCCCCCGTCCTGGGCTGCTCTGGTGGGACTCGCCGCAGGCTCGCAGCCAGCAAAAAGCCCAGTCTCGCCGCCGGCCGCCGCAATTAAAGCGCAAGCAAGCGGCACGGACGGCACAGGAAAAAAAAAAACTTTTAAACTCTCCCCCCACCCATTCCCGGGCCAAAAAAGCAGGCGGAAAAATGCCTGCTTGACTAAGGGCGCAGGGCACCTACCGGAGGGGTGGTTTCTGGAGGGGGGGGTCCCGCCTCCCCCCCGTCCTGGGCAGCCGGACTCGCGAGTCGCCATGCCATGCGGTGCGGGCGGGGGATCCAAAATGGGGGGTGGCGAACGCAATATTGTTTTTGAAATCGTGGTCCAAAAAAACACACAAGCAGAACAGAAACACGCGAAAATTTATAAACTGCCAGATTTTTCACAGTAGCAGTGGGTTTTTTCTTGCAACAAAATGTCTCTCTCCTCTCCTCCTCTGTCCTCCATTGATTTTATTTTATTTTATTTTATTTACACCTGCGCAATGATGGGCTGGCCGAGTGGCCAGCCATGTGGGAGTGGACAACCATGCAAATTTTTGGAGCCATCCCACCAGTCGCATGGCCACTTGGCCATGGAGACTTCTGGGATGTGCCAAAAAGCCCCCTAAAACCTGCCCTAGCCCTAACCCTAACCCTTGACTCCGTACCCATACGTCACAGACTGTCTTCTTAGTGGTTCAGAGAGGCACCCAGAGGTGCAACCCACTAGCCCACCGTAACCTTACCCGTCACTAGCCTAACCCTAGCCATTGCACTAAGCCACCTTAAAGCCAGATCTACTTGCTTGCATTGCACTACACGCAGCAAGTACAATTCCCTTCTGTGTGAGACATGGTGGTGCGGGAGCCTTGTGAAGTGCGGGTATGACCCTATCACTCTCACACTGGTCTCACGTCTGCACATTATGTTATGCAATAGTGGCAGGAGGCACCCACGGGTGCCTCCAGGAGCCCACTTTCCCTTTATAGCGGGCCAGAGGAGGCACCCACCCCACAGAGGTGCCTCCAGGAGCCCGCTCCCCCCAAAAAACCCAGTACTAACGACAACGAAAAAACGAAAAAACGAACTGACTAATTTTTGCGAATTTTTGCGAAAACCGGAAACGACCCGAAATGGGACTGGCCCGACTAACGACAACTCGAAAAAAAAAATTTTCAAGTCGTGCCCATCTCTACTGTACTGCTCTCTACATGGGGCTGCCTTTGAGGTTAATGCAGAGATTGCAGCTAGTGCAGAATACAGCTGCCAGACTTCTAACGACATCAACAGCTCTATACTGGTTGCTGGTACACTACCACATAGATTTCAAGGTTTTGATGTTAACATACAAAGCCCTGCATGGTTTGGGACATCAGTATCTGACAGAGGAGCTCCTCCCAAGAAGAACTGCCAGGATCACCCGTGCTAGCCAGGCAGGACAGCTGGGAGTCCCAACCCCGAGGGAGGCCCATAAAGTTGTAACAAGGAGTAGGGACCTCTCGGTGGTTTCCCCCCAGTTATGGAACCATCTGCCCCCTGAAATTTGGCTGGCACCCTCACTTCAAACTTTTAAAAAGCTATTGAAGACCTGGTTGTATAGAATGGTGTTCCCTGATTCTTCAAACTTTTAGTAAGGCACTATTTTAACCACTTTTCTTCTCTCCCCCCCCCCCTTTTATCACTCTCTTGCCATTTTTAGCTTCATTTTAGTTTTTTCTTGATTTATGTATATTTTATTTTATTATGTATTTTTAATGTATTCCTTTGTTAGCTTGTTAAGTGATTAATTAATTGTTAACTGCCCAGAGTAGCCCTAGGGCTAGATGGGTGGTATAAAAGTCAATTAATTAATTAATTAATTAAGGGAAATTGATTCCAGAAGTATCCTAAGGATGAGGATGCATTCTGAAAACAATTAATTGGACTTTTCAAGCTGCATATCCAAAGAAAAGAAAATAATGCCAGTTTTGGATGAAAGAAGTCAAGATATCAAACTCTGAAGGATATTTAAGTGCTGCACATTAAAAACAGTACTCCATTGATTGCTTATGCCCTTCTGTATTTGTTTTGTTTTGGCGAGACAAGGAAGAACACCTCCAAACCGCAGCCATTCACAATAATCAGGATATCAGTAATGGCACATTTTCTTGTGACTCTAAACTGGATTTGGGTCCCTTATCTATCTCTTAGCCTTAGTACAAAGTCTGATGGTAAACTAAAGGAAGTTTGAATAATCTCCAAAAGGAATATCCAAGGAATATGATAGATACAATGCTGTGATTCCCCACACTTCTATTTCATCTTCCTTTGCCCAGACAAGGACTCTATTTGATAGTGATGCCTGTTTTTTATTTATTCCATTAGATTTTTCTGCAGCTCTACAGAATGTAAAGGACAGGTCTAGTGTGCATTGATAATCTAGAGATGTGCAAGGGTTAGCTTTCTATAGATTACAGCAAGTTTCTTTACCAACCTAAGTGGACAAGAGCATGGTCATACTGCTAGAGGAAGGCTTAGATTACACATCTGCAGTACTTTGCACAGGTCTGGTGATTTATATTCAATCCACAGATACAACACAGGATATACTGTATATGTATATACCAATGAATCAGATGTTCAGGGTCTAGTATGCCTAAAAATAATTGTGTCTTTTTCAAAGTCAAGCATCAGCCTCCTATATATGGAAAAAAGGATAGGGAAAGAAAACAAGACTATATTTTTTTGTTTTTCAAGCATTCATCTCAAGTGATATCTCTCCATTCTTGCCTTAAAGGCTCAGTATATTCAATCATAATGATGTGTGAGAAGGAACTGAGAAGTAAAGAGAAAGGCATTCACACTGCCTTTCAGTACACACACCTTAGGCTGAATGCTCTAATTCAGATAAGAGACACATAAAATATATACTTTTGACCCTGCTTAGAATTCTTAAACCTAAGTCCTGTGTATGTGCATTTCCATATGTATCAGCTCAGAAGATCTTTTAACAAAACTACCATTTAAGAAAATGCAGTTTATTTGTATTTAATGCATTTGTGAAGACAGATTGGTTAAAAGCTGAAAACTTCACACAGAGGATGAGGTAGTATTCTGCACCAGTCAAGTTTTTTTTTTGTCAAGCTGCCTAGATGCCCTGAGCACATTCAATCTTGCCTGATTTTGGAAGCTAAGCAGGTTTGGCCTTGGTTAGTACTTGGATGGATGACCACCAAGGAATACCAGATGCTGTAGGCACCAGGAGGAGGAACTCGCAAGCCACCCCAGTATTCCTGCCAAGAAAGCTCCATGGACATGGGGTCACGAAGAGTCAGTCACGACTGTAGAGACGCAACACACACATTTTCTAAGAGTTGATGATATACCCACAAGGTGCACTGATTAGAGCAAAACCTATGACTGAGTAAGCATGTATTGGCCGCTTTGAATGGCCAAAGTTCCAGGTGGAGCTTCTTTGCCCGCTTACCCAGGTTGGCATCCCATGTTGTGACACCTGTGGGGCTTCCAGCAGGGGCCAATAGGTGATCAAGATGGCGGTGTGTGCAGAAGCAGCGGCTGGTTGCTCCTCAACTCAGAATCTGGCTTTTATGTTTTGCCAAAATAGACTTACTTACAGTCAACAAGATATGTTATCTATCCAGTTGCGGAGCAAGTGCTGCAAAAGCTGTGAGTGTCTTCGCATTTGCAATAAGGATTTTTTGACTTCAAAGAGCCAAAGAAGAAAGAGGCACAGGAGAGACCATAAACAGAAGAGAGGTTGCAGGGGAGGAAGGCGGCAAAGGTTAAAGACACAGCATCATAAATTACCCCTTCCTAGTATCTTCTATGCTAATGTGAGGTCCCTGGTGCATAAGCTGGAGGAGTGGAAACTGTGGATAACAACTGAGAGAACTGTGAATCAGTGCTGTCTTCTGCTGTTCAGTGAAACTTGGTTGAAACCTTTTATTCTAGATTCTTTTTTGGAACTAACAGGATACACACTGTTTCGTCATGATAGAACAAAGGAAGCTGGAAAAAGTAGAGGAGGGGGTTGTGTACATATGTGAGTAATCGCTGGTGCACAAATTCTGTGGTGGTTGATAGCCATTGCTCCCCATCTGTGGAATTTATGACACTTAATTGCAGACCCATATACATCCCCCGTGAATTTACAGTAGTATTGATAACTATAGTGTATATTGCACTATAGTATATAGTCTACCCACCCAGAATCACAGTGTGACTTTTGAACCAACAGGTCCACTACTGATATGGTATTTTCCCTCAGGCAGTTGCAGGAGAAATGCAGGGAACAAGGACAGCCACTTTTTGTAGCCTTCATAGATCTTACAAAGGCATTTGATATGGTTAGTAGGGACGGCTTCTTTGAAACACTCCTCCAGGTTGGATGCCCACCCAAGCTCCTTAACATCATTAGGTCTTTTCATGAGTATATGAAGGGGAATGTAGTTTTTCATGGCCTAGTGTCAGATCCCTTCGACATCTGAAGCAGAGTAAAGCAGGGCTGTGTCCTTGCGCCAACCTTGTTTGGGATCTTCTTTGCTTTTGGAAATTCAACAGAGGGTATCTATCTCTGGACAAGATCAGATGGAAAACTCTTCAATCTCTCTAGATTGAGAGCAAAGTCTAAGGTACAGGTGAAATGTTTGTGGGATCTCCTCTTCGCTGATGATGCTGCCATTACTGCTCACTCTGCCGAAGATCTCCAACAACTCATGGATCATTTTAGTAAAGCTTGCAAAGATTTTGGGCTAGAAATCAGCCTGAAAAACCCCCACAAATAATGGGCCAGAATGTGGACTCTCCTCCTCGCATAACAATTTCTGCAAAAGAACTGGAGGTTGTCCATGACTTTGTGTATCTTGGCTCAACTATCTCAGATACACTCTCACTAGAATCTGAGCTGAATAAACGTATAGGTAAAGCAGCTACTATGTTTTTCAGACTAACAAAGAGAGTATGGCTCAATAAGAAGCTGACAGAACATACAAAGATACAGGTATATAAAACTGTACAATACAAAAGTGTACTGAGCACACTTTTGTATTGCAGCAAGTCTTGGACCATCCATGCCTGACAGGAAAGAAAGCTGAATACCTTCCATATGTGCTGTCTTAGGCAAATATTCAACATTACCTGGCACGACAAAGTTCCAAATAGCATAGTCCTGAATCGAGCTAGAATCCCTAGCATGTATACTTTATTGAAACAGTGACGCCTACGCTGGCTTGGACACGTTGTGAGAATGGACGATGGCCAGATCCCAAAAGATCTTCTATACAGAGAACTAGTGCAGGGAAAGCGCCCCAGAGGGAGACCACAGCTGCGGTATAAGGATATCTGCAAAAGGGACCTAAAGGCCTTGGGAATGGACCTCAACAGATGGGAAACCCTGACCTCCGATTGCACTGTCTGGAGGCAAGAGATACAGCATGGTCTACATAAATTTGAAGAGGTGTTTGTTCAACCGGCAGAGGAAAAGAGGCAGGCACGGAAACAACAAAACCTGAGAACCAGGCAAGAAACAGAATACATCTGCCCCCAGTGCGGTAGAGACTGCCATTCCTGAATTGGTCTATTTAGTCACACTAGGTGTTGTTTTTAGGATCTCTACTCCAGGCATGATACCATAGTCTTTCAAGACTAAAGGATGCCAATGATGATGATGATGATATTGCACCTGATGTGAATATCAACGAGGCATTGGATCTTTTGCACGATGCTATAAGCAGACAAGAACGCAAGTATCCTGAAGCTGCATTTATCGTATGTGGGGACTTTAACCAGGCAGGTCTGAAAGTGGTTCTACTGAAATTCTGTCAACATATTAAGTATGCAACCAGGGGAGAAAGGACTTTGGACATATTGTACACTAATATCAAACAGGCCTATAAGGTGGAACCATTAGCACACTTGGGCCAATCCGATCATGTGTCTCTACTTCTGACTCCTGAATATATTCCTTTGAGAAAGTGGATGCCAATAATAAAGAGGACTATCATGATATGGCCAGCAGGAGCATCTCAACAGCTGCAGGATTGTTTTTATGACACTGATTGGGAGGCTTTTGCCCAACAGGATTTAGAGACTTACACTGAGGTAGTGTTGGACTACATCAGATTTTGTACTGACAGTGTAACGCAAAAGCACCAGATAAAGATCTATCCAAACAGGACACTCTGGATGACAAGGGAGGTTCAGGCGCTGCTAAAGGCAAGAAATGCTGCTTTTAGAAGTGGAAATAGGTCACTGTATAGTACAGCCAGAGCAGATCTGAAGAGGGGCATCCATGTGGCTAAAGAGGTATACAGGCAGCGATTGAAGAATAATTTTCAGTGTAACAACACTAGGGAGGTGTGGTGAGGTGTACAGGAAATGACTGGGTACACATCTAAAGTTTCCCCAGTAGCTGAGGGAAGGGTATCTTTGGCAGAGGAATTGAACACCTTTTTTGCCTGTTTTGAAGCAACATCAGTAGGGACATCAGCAGAGTTTCTGCCACCTTCACTATTGTTATCATCATTGGCACAAGGGAATGTAGTTTTTAGTGTGGAGGAGGGAGAGTTGAGGAAGGTGCTGAAGGGGATCAATCCAAGGAAGGCTACGGGGCCAGATGGAGTTGTCGGAAGGGCATTGAAGAATTGTGCAGATCAATTAGCAGGAGTTTTCACTGGGATTTTGAATCAATCCCTATCCCAAGCTATTGTGCCGTCATGCCTAAAGTCTGTCATTATTGTTCTGATTAAAAAAAAAACCAAATCAGGAAAATTTGAATGACTTTCGTCCAGTAGCACTTACACCTATAATCATGAAGTGCTTTTTATTATTGTTTTAATTATGTATTGACATCTGATATTTTAAGTGTTTTAATTCTTTGATTGTAAGAAGACCTTTGGGTAGTGGGTGGAATATAAGTTGTATAAATAAATAAATAAATAAATAAATAAATAAATAAATAAATAAATAAATAAATAAATAAATAAATAGTTTTAACTGCATATACAGTAGGTGTAAATCCTACTGCTTAGAGTAACAAATCTGTTGGATCAATGAGAATTAGGGAAGCCAACTTTTTAAGTTCCATTGAATCAAATAGGCCTACTTTAACTGCAGCTTGCCTTAGCATAGTAAAGGCAGTAAAGAATTACTGGCAGGCTGACCCTGATCAAAGTGTTCAACTGATTAAAATTATGCACAACTTGTGCTCAGTAGATCAAAGTGACTGCAAGCCAGAACTGAGCTCTTTAAAATGCTATCTACCACAACCAATGACACAACTATATCTTGTGTTTCTTTAATGGGAAAAAGGTGGCCTATCAATAAAACAAAACAAATAATCATTCCCACTGTACTAACAGAGCTACATAATAAAATGCCAACTGTTGTGTGGACAAAGTGAAGTTCTTTCCCCTCTCTCTGGAAGTGTGTAGTTGCAGATAATGGAAGCGTCAGTAGATAGATGATTGGAAGTAGAGTTAATCAGGGGAAGGGAGAGAAGAGAGAGAGAGAGATTTCACATTATAACTTTTTCTAATAGTCATGAAATTTTTGCCCTATCTCCAAAAATGCCCTAGAACACTCTTGCATCCAGAATGTTCTGTAATGCAGATGGTGCCACATAGAATACCACTGAAGATGGTGGAACTATTCCAGAATACATGAGATGTGATAGTGAATGTTGGGATGTAGCGGGTGAGTCTCTATTCTATAATAGGCGAAATTTGAAATCAACAGTGCTAGGTTTCTTTAGTCATACTGATTTCAACTGCAAGAGGGTTCCATGGTCCAATGAATATCTACTTCCACTTACCAAAACATTCTTTAAGGAAATACTGGGTTTCTTATTGTTCTGCTAAAACGCACTAGCATGGCTGGCCTACAGGGAGAAAATGTCACAAATGTTAAGAATAAATTATAATTTTCATTTGTTAAGAGTTTGGTTAACAGGGTAACTTATATCTGAAAGTTACCATATTAACTAAATTTTAACAGATGCCAATCACAATTTATTCTAAACATGTATGAGATTTTTCCTGCAGGCCAGCCATGCTAGTGTGTTTCAGCAGAACAATAAGAAACTCAGTGTTGCCTTAAATAATGTGTATTTATGAACTTGTAACATTGTTTATAATAATTCTAGCATGAAGTAATTATAACCTATATGGCAAGGCAACCTTTTAAAAAGGGTTTTCTAGCAAGAGAATATTCTGAATAGCACCTGGTCTGTTTGTATCTAGAAGTGGCTGAATTTAAAGTGTAATGCAGATTAGTTTAAGACACACAAAAATATAACTGTTTTGTGAATGGAACAAGAAGTTCCTTCACAAAATGTTGGAGTAAGACAACCAGTTTTTGAAAATAAGTGACAAGTATTTCCTCCGGTTTATAGGATATCAAATGCAAGTTGGTTTGGCTCTACTAGCATAACAATCCTTGCCAAGCATGTCATTGTGACCATGGACAAATGTGTGTTTTCCAAGATTAAACTACACTGATCCACGGTACTAAGATAACATTATGCCACATCCAGTCTAACAAAGGTCTCTGGTCCATCAGCAGTCTGGTTCCATATTCATATTCATTTTTAGTGGTTTTGTGACACTTCAGTGGTGCTAGGTTATTATTTTATTTCTATGAAGAGATTTTAATGGCTCAAATCCTGTCAGTATAGTTCTGCAGCATGAACCTCTGGAAATTAAAATTTCCTCTCCACTCTGCTGGCCTCCACTTTTATCACATAACCCCGTTCATCATCAGAAATTCATGGTGGTGCAGGACTGTGGGGAGCTTTTACTTACCAAAAGCCACAGCCATTGGGATGACTTTTACTGGTGCTGATTTTCAGTCATTAGAGAATCTTGCTTCCTGTTCCATCGGTCACACACGTTTTCAAAGGTGAAATGAATTCCTTGGGACTGGAGAGTGCCAGAGAATTGGGACAGGAACTCCTTAATTTCCTGATAGTTGCTTCATCTGATGAAATCATCAGCTCTAAACTACAGAAGTTACACAAACAGAATTTCAATTAATATGTTATTCCTGCTACTTGAAATGATACTCGTTTCACTCTTTTAAAAAGTTCTTCATTTAACCACATTTCAACATTTTATATTGAAATGATCAGTTTAAATAATTGACTTCAACATTGTGTAAATATTGCATTAATTATTTTTTCTCTTCTTTCTTTCTCACTATCACTGTTTCTTTTTAATTTTCTTTTTTTCCCACATACTTTTCAATATATATATATATATATATATATATTATTTATTTCTCCCCAATTTTTTTCTTACACCTGATTTTTGTATCAATCTTCATCAAAGCAGATACCTGCTGTGAAGCTCGTAAAGGTGGAAATGGATGTCAGTCATGGCAGCTGAATGCTGCTGGATTTGTTTTCCTCATAGTCACAAGTCTGTGGTGCGCATTTTGATACTAGGGGTGAACCAAGCAGAATGAGGCGTGTTGTTTTTCTCTATGAACTTTTTCTTTAAGGGGAAATAAGGCCTGGGCAATATTGACCTTTCTGGACCTCCATTAAAGTATTTGTTATGTTTCACCAACATGAAAGAAACTGAAGAAGCTATGCATGCCTTTTCCTCACAAGTCGCTTTTTCCATCAGAGAAGCCCTAAGACTATTGCTTTACCTGTTATGCATTCCCTAGTTCTGTAATATGAATGTACATCGTCAACATCTAGAAATGGACTCAATTTGTAGCTCAAAAGTCACACTTTCCAGGTTACAATGCATTCTTAGTATCCCTTGTAGAAAAGATTTCAATCTTATCTCAAAGTCATAATTTACAGTGAGCTATGTATAGCATGGCTTGGAGAAAAATGTTGTCTTTTTGTCTCAGTTATGTTTCTTTGCTGAAAATTGCAGTTATTCATGAGCTTATAAACATCTACATCATTTTTAGTTTCTGACTTAAATGTTTCTATTATAACATGTTGGTTTCATGTATTCCGCTATGAATATTGTTGTGCCTTTATTCAGATGTAAATATATATGCTCTTTGTTCTTTCTTACAATTTTAGTTTTAATTCCTGAAGTTCAGCCCTCTTTTAGGGGGTTCTTAAGTATATATGAGAATTCTAATATCCATTTAAAAATACTCTTTATGTTGTCTCAGCAAGTGTTCATACAGGGATTGTGGAATTATCTTTATTATGACTTATTATGATGAAATTATATTTGCCATTAAAACCCATGGCTCAGTGGCCCCTTATATTTAATAGACAGAAGGATAAATGGCATGGATAAATGGCAAAAATCCAATAGAGTACCCCTGTCTGCACAACAGGAATTATGTCAACAGCAGCAGATAGTTGCTAATGAAAGGCTTATTTGTTCCATTTGGTCATATGGTTGGTGTTAACTTCCTTCATTTGAGAAAGGAAATCTTCAATCAACAGCAATCCAACACTGACAAGGACATTGCTTTTGCACAGGGCCAAATTTTTCCAACAATTTTTTCGAAGTAGTCTGTGAACTTTAGAAACAAGCAACTATCCCCCCCCCCCTTTTTACAGGAGCAATTATTCCAACAATTCTCCTTTGCTTTGCTTTCCTACTACAATTCTTTACATAAGAAAAATATGCCTCCCAATATTGTCCCATGACAAACAGTAAAATGTGATATTTCCTATAAGCCATTTCTGCCTTAAATATTTCCACAAAAATGTAACTCACTATGAGGCAGACACTCATTCAGTCAAATTGAAAGTCAAGACTTCATGTCGTTCACCTAATTGCTGCAGAAATATTTGGCTAGACAGAGAGCAATTAACAGCCAAAGGTTTTGGGTGGCCACTTCCTTTTTACATTATTGTGAAGATATAAAAATGTTTATTAGAAAACATATTTGCAAAAAAACAAAACAATAAGCTTCAAAAGGCAGACGTATTGTTATGAAGATCAGAAAAAAGAAATAAATAGGACATACTTTTCCCCTGGACAAATAAGAAGTACAGTACCTGAATTTCTCTGAGTACTATAAACAGATCCTTTTAAATGTTTTGCAGTTGTATCACTAATCCCTCTCTCCTGCTGAGCATCAGAGCTGAACTGAGATGCCTCTCTTTTTTCCTGCCTGTAGTAAAATTCCTTCTGGGAATTCCCAGTGTGATGTAGTAGATAGAATAATAGATTAGGACTCTGGGGAACAGAGTTTGCATCCCCATTTGGCCTCAATAGGAGAGTGGATCTGGTAAAGCAACTCATAGAATAATAGATTAGGACTCTGGGGAACAGAGTTTGCATCCCCATTTGGCCTCAATAGGAGAGTGGATCTGGTAAAGCAACTCCTTAAATATCCCACTTACCTTGAAAGCCCTATTAGAGTCAGTACAAGTACGGTATGTTCTGTCTTAACAGCACAAAAGACACCATTACTCTTCTGAAAAATTGAGCAACAGAAGAAGAGACAATCTCACTGCTTCCAAAAAAAAAAAACCACCCAAAAAACCCCTGCTTCTAAATATTTAATATATACATAAGCTCCCCTATGTATTATAGTGCTCTGGAAATGACTTGGTTGTGTTGTCTGGTAATCATTGTGGTATGTTATATTCTTTCAGCAAAGTGGTAAGGATACATCCATTTATGCTAATATTTCACTTCCTGACACCAACACTTTAGTGGTCTCTAAAATTCTTTGGGGAAAACAATTCCATTTCTTAACAGAAACTATTTTCATCATTGTGGTATATGTAAAACAGGGAACTCAACAGAGTAGAATTAGCCAGGTGTTATGTCCTAGCTTTTTAAAACTATCAACAAAATGTTGATGGGTGAATATTTCATAGCCCTAAATATTCCTTTAGGAAATGTGTGTGTTAGAACTGAGCATATCTGATATTAGCTATTGAACGAATTAGAGGAGATTTTATTATACAGTAGGACCCCCATGTCCACTGATTCATTAACCACTGATTCAGTTATCCACAGTTTACAGAGAAAATTAAATAAATAATTCAGCAGCTGTAAAGCAAGCTACTGTCGTAAAACAACATCCGTAAAGCCATAAAGCAAGTTACTGTCACAAAATAGCAGCCCTAAAGCAAGCTACTGTCACAAAACTACAGTGTTCGAAAGATTTGCCATTCTCTCTTATCCATGATTTTTGTTATCCACGGGAAGGCCTGGAACCAGCAGATACTGAGGTATTCCAGTTTCCATGTACCACTAATAATTACTAAATATGGGTTCTCTTTTTACAAGGATGCAATAAATTTGGGTCTTTTGTTGTTTCAGGTTGTTTTCATGATGTTCCTTGAAAAGTCCATAAACTGAAAAACAGGAAAATAATCACTGGGATCTGTGATGTCAAATGGCCTCCTTAGAGTAGCAGTGTACTATTTAAGTTTTTACCTTTGCTTTTTGTTATCTGAAGTTATTTAATACTCATAAAAGTTAACAAAGGACCAGCTATAAGATTAACTCTAAATACCTCCAATTTTTGTTTAACCTTTTTTGCAAACATTTGAGATTCCATTGTATCAGTTTAAAAATTCAATTCACAAATATGATTGAAGTTATAGTTCTTACCAAAAAGCAGGCAGAAAGTTCACTCCCAAGCTATATCCCACTTGGTCTCATATGAATGTCACTTGGACCTGTCCAACAATATCACATGCACAACCACAAAAGCAGGATCTAAAACAAAATAATTCAAATTCACTACAAAAAACAAAAGTCCTGCCATATAAACACACTATACCACCTACTCATGCCTAAAACTTGGACCCCCCCCATTAATGTGTGGTTGATGGAATAAATATTGAAATGAACACTGAGAAACAGCAGAAATAGTGGGACAAATGCTCATCTAGTCATTGCTTTGATTGACTCACCATATTCTCCAGTTATATAGTTTATTTGTTGTTCTCATACAAGTATTTTAGAAGATTAATTCTTTTTGGAATTAGTTGTATATTCTTATTATGTAGTCAGTACACTTGCTTTCCCCCCATCATTGTGAATTTAATAAAAAATTGAAACTCACACATGAGAAAGTACCTTGATGTGGATAGGGCTGGGCTTTGGTGATTTTGTTTTTAAACATGGAAATCTTGCTTCTCCCATACCATAGGAACAAAGAAAATAAGTTTAATTTGCACTGTAAAGCAGGAAATAATTACATATAATCAGGAGCTACAAACTTAACCTTAAACTTACCTAGTAGTAAAACTGAGACTGAAATGTCTCATTCATCAGGGTCATCCCCTGGACAAGTGACTTCCTTCTATACTCTCTACTGATATATACAATAATATGTAGAAAAGGTAATATGACACAATGTCCTGTAAATATTGACTAATGTACCTGTCCCCTTTGCTATTTTTCATTCTTCACTGACACATACAGTATATCAAAATATCTTATGATCTGAACTCCATCAGTTTGATTGGTGTAGTTTGCGTAAATAAGAATTAGATGATACCAATCTTCATAAAGATGTTGGTTTAAATTGGCTGTTGGACACACAGCCAGATGCCATAATGCTTAAAACTGCCATAAGCTAAGAAATATCTGTAGACATTATGTACTGCATACCAAGCCACAAGACTTGGAATGCAATAGTTTAAGGCTACAGATACATAAATGTCTTAACTTACAGCAGTTCATACCTGAATGTTGTGTACTATTGCTCTAACACAACTGAATCTCAGTTGCTTTCAGATTCCAGTCCAAGAATGTTAACAGCAAACATAGCCCATAAATGACTGCATGTGGCATGTGGCATGTAGCGACACCCCCCAGACTCTTAGAGCCAATGGATACTTAGAATGTTTTACTTGTGAAATTGGTATTTCATTCAGTATTTAATTTTCCCATATGTCTGACGAAGTAAACTAGTTCACAAAAGCTCATATTTAAACACAATAGTTAGTATTTAAGGTGTCACATGTTTTTGTTTTGTTTCTTTGTATTTTGCCTGATATACAGTTCATGAAGGTTGTCTGCAACCTCTCTAATTCCAGGACAGTAGAAATGCCAATACACTGAAGTTCCCATCAGCCTAGGCCACCTTGGCCAATGGCGAAGATTTACCGGAACTGCAGTCAGTCAACCACTGGAGGACCATATATTTCAATAGTGAAGGCAGTAGTGAATTAATATAAAATATGTTTTTAATAAAACTAAGGACCATCCTTAGTTTATAGAACCTATGTGCTTGAACCTCAACTCTTGCTGTTCTAGGGGGAATAACAATGCATGCCAAGCACATCTGAGTGCTGTTAATGATAGCAGTAGGCTGTATTTGTAAGATTTACTAGCTCACCGGGATTAGTACCTCAAATCACAATGGAAAAAAACCTTGCAATTTCCACTTCCTTCTGAATGTTATGTGTGGAGAGGGCCATGTTTAGCTCCTCTGTCATTATTATTCATGGAAATGATACTTGATAATTTCTTGATAGCGTGAGATTAATTTGACACGTCATGATGGGATAGCTAGAGGAGAAATGTTTAGGCCACACAAGAATCCTTGGCTCCAAATGAAAATAAAAGGAATACTGCTCTGTTTCTTTCTTACGGGGTCTCTGTAATTTACATAAAATATCTTTATCTCCCTTTCACTTTGAGAAACAAAGTAAACAGAGACACCAAGCACAGATAGATTAGCTGATTGTCAAATAAAATGGGACAGTGCAAGGAACTGCCTCAAGTTCACCAGTATAGAGTGAGCCTCATGGTGCAGTGGTTAAACTGCTGTGCTGCAGCCAAACTCTTCCTGACCCAGGATTCAGTCCTAGTTAGCTGGTTTAAGGTTCACTCAGCCTTCCAAGGTTGGTAAAATGTTCCATCTCACTGTGAAACAATTATCCACAGCAGTTGCCTAGGGCGCCAAAATGGAGAGGGGGCACTGGCCAGCCTGCTGCCCACCGCCCCCACTGCCCCCCCGCTGCAGACACCCACCTGCAACCCCCCCCCCCGCTGCCACTCGCCCACCCCCTTCCCAGCCCCCCACCGGCACCCACCCCACCCCCACCCCTCGCCTACGGCGCAAAAAACATAGCACCAGCCCTGTGTGTAATTAACTTTAAACATCCAGAGAATGATTTGATTCAAGACCACTGTCAATAACCTAGGAAATGTTTTATTGGCTGGAGTACCAGTGGGGCTTATATCATTGCTAACAAATTTCATGTTTCAGTGGATTTACTCTTTAGACAATAAAATATTGTTTCACCCAAGGACATTCAGAAAGTAAAACCTGGATTTGTACAAGGATTCTTTCCTTATGTATAGCCGTAGACAGACTAGCTTACCTTGTCAAATTAGTATGAATTATAGGGTAAGTTATCTTGGCTTTTTCCAGGAAATTTTGAATACTTGGCCTGCATAAAGGGGCCCATCCATGTGAGATACTTACATTTACTAGAATTGAAACCAATTTCTATCCATTTATTCAAGCTGTTTCTTTTCTGCCCTTCTCTGTAAGACTTCTTAAAATAGATGTGTTTAACATCCTCTCATATTATAATATTAAACTATCTGGGTACAAACATACGTTGCTTTTGATTGACATTAAATATTGATTTTTCTAAGTTAATAGAAAAACATATATAAGGATCTTGGAAAAATAAGTGCTTTTCATTGGCATGTAGGTGGACATAGTCTCCTGTATTTATTCATTTTATTTGAATTAAAATTGATTATGTGCATGCTGGGTTTACATAAACTTCAATTTCATGCTTGTTTCTGCTAAAGTATGTTCCACTGACTTCAATGGCACATATTTCCACATGGTGGATAACATGGCAGTCATACTGCATGTACTGAAATGGTTCAAGTGATCAGTTCAATCACAGTTCAAACTACAGGGCAAACTGTAATTCCTATGTACAATATAATCTGAAATGATGATTTTTTCTCACAGTCATTCATAATTCACACATTCTTTTCTTCTCACATATATAAAAAGGAAGTGATAGAAATCCATCAGCCTGTTCAAAATGAATTGTTATGTAGGGCAACTTTACCACAGACCAATGTGTGTGTGTAGGAAGGCGTGTGGTTGTCAGTGCATACATGCACACACAGAGATGCTCATGTGCATGTACATACTTGGGCGAGAGAGATTGTGCAGACTAATTGTATTATTTGGCATGCTAATTTAAAAACAAAACTCTCCCAGTTTAGAACAAAAATATTTTGAAGTAGTTTATTAAAAATAATGTAATTTTGTTCATTCCATTTTTGTCTTATTGGCATTCTGTCTCTATGATTTTTAGTAAGCATTAATGCTGTGTCATGTGTCATATATTTTCCACAAAATATGTGTGCTCATTTTAAATGGAATGTCCCACGAAATCTTCCCAAGTGTAATGTCAAAACGTATGTAACCTTATGAGCGTCTTTCATTATTTGTTTTGTGTCCATTTTATTTTTTATGTAATCTTTGCTCCATTTTTGTAATAAATAAAAGTGATGTAAAATTCCTTTAGCAGTATTCTTTTTTTTACTGATAAGGCTACTTATCAATATTGTTCTGTATTTTTCCATATCAAATTTAATTGTACAAAAATTCTTAGCAGCATTCAAAGTGTCCAATACCAATTATGGTAATTTTTTCACACACAAAAATCATCATCTGCACAGCTACACCTAAAATCCAATAGGTACAGCTGTCCCCAGCATGAAGGGACAAGTGTATTATACCTGCCTGCCATAAGTACCTGGATTCAGAGCCAGAGGTCCTCACTGTACCTTCTTAACAGGAGACTCAGTTATTCATAGGGTCCCTTTCAAGCAATCCACTTTTAAGATTATTATTATTATCAAGATTATATACCATGTTAAAGATGATAAAGGAATAATAGTGCTATTTCAACACTAGTATTGTTCAATAGACATATTAGTCCACCACAGACTGCTGAGAGTCAAGCATTAAAGGACTGAGATTGGAAGGACAAATTTCTATTTTTTTTCCTTTCACTCATTTTCCAAACTTTGTATTTTCCTCAGCAAATAGGAAGAAATTTGAGGTTCATGATAAATAGCTATTTGAAAAATGAACAAAGACAAGTGTCTTACGGATCACTACATAATGGGCTGCAATGGACCACTGTCCAAATATTCCAGTTCACTGGATTGGCAGTAGGGGTTTAACGCTGGCTCAGTCTCTTTCATTGCCACTGTTATCCATCATCTTCTTCAGTATTCATTAACAATGTTTATATTCTATCTGCAGGTCAAGCAGAAATCTCAATATGTATAGTTTGCCATACCCATTGGCAGAGGGGTTGTGGTACTGTCACTGGGATAATAATTTCCAATAAATAATTAAGTTCCAAAACATCAGCTGTGAATTGTATTCTTCTTTCAAAACACTTTAATAGTTTTTCATTTTCATTTGTTAATGCTATACAATATAAGCATCCCAAGAGTTAATGTTAGGGAGATGCAGTCAGGAAAAAAACATGTTTCTTGCAAGCTTCCAAAGAGAGGCCTAAAACAAATTGCTTGTCACTACTACTGTAGATGACTGATTTTCTCTTAACTCAGGCCTAAATCCAATTGCAAGAAAATAATAATGATAACTCTTAACTGAGGTCTAAATCCAATAGCAACTGTAAAACACATAGCATTGGCGCTAAAATGGTATTTTAGATTTTTTAAATAGTTGTGATAACTCAAAGGCAGTCCTTTTGAACATAAAGTGAATGCATGTTATTCATTGCTTCATAGTTCTAAAACAGAAAATATGGTGCTGTTCGAAGGAATAAATAAATCATGTCTGAATAAGAGGTAAAAATTGTCTAAAACGTTTGCATACAAAATAAATAAAGTCCAAAAGGTTATGTTACATCAAGTAACTCAGCCCTTACCCATCTTGTTGAAATTGACAGCTTAAACTAAATCAGATATTTTATTTTAGGAGACATGCAGCAGAAAGAAATATATTTGCATATACTGTACAGTGTTTTACATTATGTTTCCATTTGCAGAATTTCCAGGCAAAACCTCTCTCTATAAATGAGGCATTGGGACCCTATGCATGGTCTGCCCATCTTTTCAATTCATGGAATTGAAATGATAAGTAGACCATACAATGATAATTTCAAACTTGGTAGTTTGGTATCTGGTAATCACAAGGAAGAATTCTATAATATAAAAGCATCTGAAGCCCGCGAAATTTTTTTTGAACTATTTCTCACATGAAGACAGATCAGAAGATTTATTTCAGCATTTCAGCAGTGTCAATTCTGTTGTTAAACTTGGGTGCATCTAAAATGTTAATGCCAATTTCCTACAGAGAACTCAGAATATTCCTAACACTATTTTACTTATTTATTTATTTTTGAGTGTTTTTAACCCTGCCTTTCTCTTTGGAAATGGACCTATGGACACCTCAGTAATGAGGGAGAATATACAGTCTGGTACAATTTAGACATATTCATATTCAAGTTTTAATACTATATATTTTCAGAATAATGTAATGCTCACTCAGTGAGATTTGCAGCTGAATGCAAATTTGAACCCAAATCTTTTTCTAAAAAGGTAAAGGTAAACATTCCCTCTGCACATGTGTGCTAGTCGTGTCCTACTCTAGCAGCGGTGCTCATCTCCATTTTTAAGCCAAAGAGCCAGTGCTGTGTAAGTCCGTGGCCATGTGGCCAGCATGGCTAAATGCATCTCTGCACACAAAACATTGTTTACCTCCCCCCCTTTTTTTTACAGTGGTACCTATTTATCTACTTGTATTTACATGCTTTCAAACATCTAGGTTGGCAAGAGCTGGGGTTAACAGTGGAAGCTCACTCCACTGTGTGGCACTCGGGATTCAAACGACAGAGGTGCCAACTTTGCATCCAACAGTTTCAGTGCTCTAGCCCGCTGAGCCACCACATTCAGCATGGTGGCTCATATCTATCACAGATATCTATAGATATCTATAGATATAGATCATAGATGATAGAATATGAGAGAGGGTAAGTGTGGAAATGTACTTACAAGGTGTTCTGTTTAGGTGTCAAACTCAATTGACTTCATTGAGAAGGAAGCTCAGCAAAGTGTGAGCCAATTCCAGTCCATTTACTTCCAGAAGTGTATGTTTATATGCAGGATTGCTTTGATGGATAAAGAGGGGAAGTGGAAAATAAAAATGATGCAGTATGATGAGAATCAAAGGAACAAGAGAGAAAAGAACTTCAATAAGTGTCCAAAATAATTCATAGTGGAGAAATGTAGAAAACAATTTTTTTACTATTTGCCAAATTATGAGCATAGTTCGAATTGTTCACATAGTCTGCAAGAGAAACTTAGTTATGCTTAGTTATGTAACCCCTGTTGAGATGGACTATCCTCTTGTATCCTTCTTTTAACAGATCAGATCATACTCAAATAGAGTGCCTATTGACCAGACCTGATTTGGGAAAAAAGTGTTGTTCTTCTGAAGCTTCTTTCATGTGAAAATGAATCTTTAAGGCAAGAGTGGGGAACCTTTGGCCCTCCAGATGTTTTGGACCATAACTATCTTACAGCCATTTAGCATTAGCAATATAGGCTCAGAATTCTGGGATTTGCAGTCCAAAGCATCTGGAGGGCCAAAGCATACTTGTCAAGTTTGGGATTTGAAAATAAGGGAAAAATTTTTACACCCGCCATGAGGAGCCAGCCAGCCAGCCAATGTCCCTCTGCCATGAGGGGAAGCCCTGGGCTCTCCGGTCTTAGAAGTAGCATGTGGTGGGTGGGGGTGGGGGACAGCAATAAGATGGGATGGCCCCTTCTGTAGCTGGCTTGTCTGGTGCCGGGACCTCTGAGGTGGGGATGGGGATCTCCACAGCCCTCCCTTGCCACTGCTGCACCAACTCACTACCTCCTCCCCAAGCTTCAGTTTGCCCTGGTCTGTGGCCCGGGCCAGCAGATGGGCAAGGCTCATTCACTCTCAGAGTGTAGGGGGTGGGGTGGGGGAATACAGGACATTTTCAGGAAAATAAATGATCCAGGAAGATGGCGGGGAAAAGGCTGAAAAACAGGCGTTCCTGGCCAATACAGAAAACTTGACAGTATGGACCAAAGGTTGCCCACTGTTGCTTTAGAGAAATCCAATGGCAAATTGTGTGACTACACTAACAACCCTCGTGGTTTACCTGTAGCTGGATACAATACTGCCATCACTCATACCTGCTACAGGATTCAAACAAAGGTGATGTAATATGCGGACCAAATGTAACTCTCACCTTTCAGATACGTAACCTAGAAATTCTGGGGAAGCTTATAAAGCCCCTAGGAACCTAAGAACCTAAGAATAGCAAGTGCTGTGCCAAAATTGCTCAGGAGACATGGGTCTTTCTTTCTTTCTTTCTTTCTTTCTTTCTTTTTCCTTTCTTTCTTTCTTTCTTTCTTTCTTTCTTTCTTTCTTTCTTTCTTTCTTTCTTTCTTTCTTTCTTTCTTGAAATAAATGTTTCAGAAATTTCTCAGAGAGGTTGTGAGTAGGCTGTCACTCTCATACCATCAGCACAATTATGATCAATAGATAAAGAAAGCAAAATAATAATCAGATGCCAGTAAAGTGACTGCTGTTGCCAAGTTGTGATAAAACAACAAACATTTTTTTCCCATTGGAAGAACAAAACATTTCTACAACCACTGTTATAAGTGGGATCCACCTCTGAGAATTTGCTTGAATGGTCTCTTCTCTCCCTGGAAAAATCTGGTAAACTTGTCTCTCCAATTTCTCTGCCTGCAAATAGTATGGAAAATTTTGAGATATCATTCAAGCACAATTACAAAGTGTCTATCAACATAACCATTGTCCAAGTCTATGCTCCAACTATTGATGCTGAGTAAGAAATTGAAAGCTTTCATACGGGTGTCAAGGAGAAGATGGCAGGATGTGCTAGTAATCAAGGGTGACGAGCATGCAACAGCAGGAAATGAAGCAGAACCAAACACCACCAGAGGATTTTGTTAAGGTTTAGAAATGAAGCAGGAGAATGACTCATAGCGCAAATCTGTTTATTGCAAGAGAATGCTTTAGGCAAGCGAAATGATAGTTGTACACGTTCACATCATTGGAGGGTCAATACAAAAATCAAATAAATTATATAATTAGAGGATGGGAAAGTTACATTCTCCCTGCAAGAACAATACTAGTAGTGGTACAGATCATGAATGATTAATTTAAAAAATCGAGTAAAGCTGAAGAATGTTAATAGTCATAGAAGCCTTAATATAATGGTACCTGAAGCCAATTAAAAACAAGATTGTATTATTGCATTTAATTGATCACAAACTAGAAGAACTGTAGAATGAAATTAGGAATACTATCAGAGAAGAATGCAAAGTGGCATATTTAACTCTTTTAGGGCTATAAAGCCATACTTCCAGCGATCCATACCTTTTAGAGTCTACTATCAAACTCAATTACCAGGGTAATTTACTCAGCCATGTGTGTGTGTGTTGTGTCATTACAGTCGTGACCGACTCTAAAGCCCCATCACTTAATCTAATAATTGTGTGTTTGTGTGTGTTTGTGTGTCTGTTTTAGATGTTTTTGGATTTTTAATATTTATTATTTTATTAAGTTTTATATTGTAAATTGCCCAGATTCCCCAAAATGGGTGATGACAAATCTAAACAAACAAACAAACATGAATGAATGAATGAATGAATGTAAATTGTTTACTTAAAAATGAATGTCTCAAGTATTTTAAGAGTTTTGTGATGCAAAATTAAACATATTGTTAAAACATGTAATGTCTTGCACTCGTGTACAAGACACTGCACTAGTGTGCACATGCCAGGTATAAACTCTTGCAGTTCTGTGTAGACTAACTAGATTGCCTTTGTCTTATTTTCTTTTCCCTTCAAGATACACTTTTTAATGGTCTTGGACTTGGTGCAGTCATTGGTTTGGGTGTTGCTGCTCTTTTATTAATCCTTGTTGTGACTGACGTCAGCTGCTTCTTTATACGGCAATGTGGGCTGCTAATGTGCATCACCAGAAGAATTTGTGGGAAAAAGAGTGGATCCAGTGGGAAGAGTAAAGAGCTTGAAGAAGGAAAGGCAGCATATCTGTGAGTATTGGTCACAGCACGGCTTATAGATAAAAGGCAAATGCAGTACATTGCAGCTCTCATATAAATCAAAAATAAGAGGAAGGAACAGAAGTTCTTAGTGCCCTGAAGGACTAAATTATTACCAAAAACAAACTGTGGTACTACATCATTTACGTTTGTAAATGATTTTTTACCAAATGATTGTGATGCTATGGAAAGAGGAAGCCCTTCACCTGCCACATGCATGGAATTGGTATCAAGTCTATATAAGTGCAGTTATGGTTCTAAAGTCCTAATTGGTTTATATAAAAATTATTGCATATTAAGAAATGGAATAACAACATGTCCCTATGAATTGAGACTCTAATATGGGTATGAATAATTACAATTTGCAGTTCCTTTTTCAACTAAACTAGGCGGATCTTCTAGGTTCATGATTTAACTTGAAAGTAACAATATAATTTTAATATTAGCATGAACTGAGCAAACAGTTGGAATACATGCACTTTTGAAATGCCTTGGAGAAGGTAAAATGGAGATACTAAAATTAATATTTTCTTAATTATGATGATTATAATTTGTTTTCAGTTCTTTTTAATGCTAGGCGTAGCTGTCTTTGAAATGAGTTCAGAAACTTTATTTGTCCCAGAGTCATGCTGCTGAACTGTTGACTGGGGCTCCTTGTCAGTACCATGTGATTGTTTTGTTAAGACAGTTTCACTGTTTATCAGTCTGCTTCAGGAGACAATTCAAAGTGCTGATCCCGACCTCCGAATCCCTGTACAACTTGGCATCAGGCTTTTTGAGACATCGTAGTCTTCTTCCTAAGCCTCCTGTTCTTTAACAATGTTGTAGAATGCTTTTATCTCAGTCCTGCTTTCTTTGAAGGCATGCTCATAGGGACATGAGAGAGGGCTTTCTTGGTAACCTTTCCCAGGTTCTGAAAATTTCTGTCAGGAAAGCTACATTAGGCTTGCAAATATCTTCTTACTTGTCATCGAGAATATCAACCAAAGTACTGTAGGTTGTTATTTTTCAGTTATCTGTTTTGAATTGTGTTTTCAAGTTATTTTCATACTTGAGTTGCATATGATATTTGCTTTAATTTTATTATGCTATTTGGCAGAAAAAGGGGATATATATTTAAGAATAAATGAAGCAAATGAAGCAAATGAGCAACTTCCTTGCTGGCAGTGACTGAAGTGTAACAGATGGTATAAATCAGCTTTTGTGTCAGCTTCAAGATTAGCAACTGTAGAATGGCAAAAGCCATTGTGACTCATACCTATCAGAACAACAATCTTCTATAGTTTTATTTTGCAGTAAAAGCGAGTCTAAGATTTTTTAACATTATTTTGTAGGAAAGATGGCTCAAAAGAACCAATAGTTGAAATGAGAACAGAAGATGAAAGGATTACCAATCATGAAGATGGAAGTCCGGTAAATGAGCCCAATGAAACAACTCCACTAACAGAACCAGAGTACGTTATATTATATTTTAAAAGTGCCTAAAGTATTGATTTTATTCACAAGATTTAACCCTCATCAGGAAAAAAATGCAACATTTGTAATTTGGTACATATAATATATTAATCACATAAATCATATTGCAATCCTATTGCACTTGATATAGCATAACATTACACCTGTGGAAATTCATGCAGATTTAAGCCCAGTCTGCATATTTGACTTCAGAACATATCATTAAACAGATTGCCCACCGACTACACAATGGACCATGCAGCTGTGTCTATGGACAAAACTTCCACCAATCTATTTGAAATCATTGACAGTTTAGTTATAAGTTATTATACTGCTTCAAATCCAATGGTAAGTCTTAAGTAAAGACGGTCCATTGAATTAATAGAATTTATGGATCAGTTAACTCACAAAATCCCCACTGATTCAATGGGTTTACTCAAGCTGCAACTTACTACTAGATTTCAGACAACGACTGCAGTGGAGCAGAGACACAACAAAGTAGAGGACCAAAGTTAGAGAATCATATTCATTTCATGACATATTGTTTTTGTAATTTATTTTATTATGTGTTTCACTTCCCTAACTGTAGTGAAGAACACAAAGGTTCTGATTGAGGAGATAGCCCTATCTGAAATCAGTAATAAAGTTAGTATAATTTGAATTCATGGTTCCATAGAACCCATTTGGCAAATAATGAGTCAGGAGTTACCTTATCTGAATGTCATTGCTCACTGACAACAAAATTATTTGCATCTGACAAATTAATTGAAATTCAGATTATAACAATAAATGATGTTAATTCCCGGTTCTGTCTTCAATCTGGAAAATTTAGAGTAATAAAATTCAGGTACAGTATATTCAAATATTATAGTGTTTCTGGATTATTACCACATTCAAGGATTTTATTGAAGAAGTGTTCAGAGAGAAATGGGGGGGAAAGCAAGCAAGAAAGAAAGAAAGAAAGAAAGAAAAGAAAAGAAAAGAAAAGAAAAGAAAGAAAGAAACTCTGTTTCCAGAGTATTAGAAATATACCTTGTATTTTAATATATGGCATAATGGCTGCGGAGATGGAGTCTGGAGATGTGACATATATTTGGACTGTTTCTGTTTCAGTTAGAAATGCACTTGTCTTGCAGGAAAGAATGATCAACTCAGACAACCTAGGTGTGTGTGTGTGTGTGTGTGTGTGTGTGTGTGTGTGTGTGTGTGTGTGTGTGTGTGTGTGTGTGTGTGTGTGTGTGTGTGTGTGCATGCGCATGTGCGTGTGTGCGTGTGCACATGTGTGGTTTTAAATGTAATATTTGTCTTCTTTTCACTTTTTTATAGGAAACTGCCATTAAAGGAGGAAAATGGAAAAGAAATTTTAAGTTCAGATACTATAGAAATCAAAGTTTCTAATGACATCATCCAGTCAAAAGAAGATGATAGCAAAGCATAATACAACAATTACAGCTGTCTTAAAGGAAAAAAGCATTTGGATTCAAATAAATCTGTGACCAAAACTTTACATCTGACCTTAGATTCTTGGGCAATTTAAGATGGAATAATTCATAGAAGTAATTGAAAGTACTTCTGTTGATTGTCCGTTTTTATTTTATCTCTATAGTTCTAGTTTTAGTCCTGGCTGACATCAGTCCTGTGGTCTCAGTTTGGAAAATCAGCCAATATAAATATTGTAATTTATTTTATTGATGACAAAAAAAATCTATTTATAATACATCAAGTTATCTCCCCCTTAGCCACAGACTGTACGTGAGACAGCTGTACCACTGATAAGGAAAATTAAACCCATGAGAGAAAGTGCCATATACATTTATATTTGTTTGTATTTGCAATTTTGAAAGATTTTGGTTGCCTTTAAAAGAAATATATATATAAATATATATAAATATAAATATAAATATATATAATATATCAGTCTCCATTAGAAATTAGATTATGTGTGGCTGGCAAAAGTTATATAGTGACTTCGGCTGCAACTGATCTTTGACACAAGAATTGACCGAGCTTTGTCATGGTGATAGCCCTGCACTTCACATTGGTCCTTAAAGTCAATGAAGGGTCTATAGGTTTGATGTACAGATTTTAACAAAATGGTGAAATATTTTGATGATGATATTGACCACAACCTAACTTATCCACGATCCACAAAAATTTCAGTGCTTCAAATATTTTGTATTTATGTTTGGAAGATTGTGTGTAAGCTAAAAATGTCAAAACTTATTTTGTGTGGATATAAGAAACCTGAGGATTCATCACAGCACTCAGCTTCAAAGGAAATTTTACAATAATAAATACAGGCTGAACTGCCTTGCCTCAATGTACTTATAACATGTAATATTGTGCATTCTTTGTTTTCAGATAATTTAGTACAAAAATAAATCTTATTGAATCCCAAAAGCCAGGACCCAAAAAGCTCCTTTGGGCTTGATTTTCACTTTTATTTTTCATGGGGGACAATATTCACTCTGCACTACCATATGAAATCTGTTTTAGAGGCTTCCTTTATGTTTAAAAGATGTTTATCATACAACACAAGGAGCTAGCAACCCAAAAATGAAATTTATTTGGTTTAGGGTTTTCTCTCTCTCTCTTTCTTCCATATGGATAGCTAGTCACATCATTCTTTGGATCCAGCCCAGAACACTTACAGTTCAGTATAAGCAGTATAGTATTTTATGTGGTCCCCATAATTTTATCTGTCTTACCTTTGGAATATCAAGAACAGAAGCAACAACACCTAGACTAGAAGCTATTCCAGTGACCATAGCGTCGCACCATTGCAGTAACATGGGCTGTTGTGTTTGCCTTGACACAAGCATTGCAGTTGGCTGAATAATACTTACACAAAAAGATCCTGAACACTTCCTTGTGCAAGTTCTTTGGAGGTCAAACAACTTGTGTTATATTGTTGTATGAGAAGTTTCATTTGAACTAGACACTAGCCTTATTTGGTATTGCAAAGAATAATCAGTAAAGAGTAGACTTCAATTTAACAGTAGAAAAACGTTTAAAATCATATCAGAATAGCATTTTCTGGAACAGACCCATTAAAGTGAATATAAACTTATTCACTACTATCTGGGCAACTTTGATTTCCGTGGGTGTACTCTTGGCAGAAGAAATATTGAATTTAGGCCATAGGTATCCTTCACACATAAGTTCCCAATTTATTTAGGATATTCATTCTTCCAGGAATTACCTTTTTATTTTTATTTTATTTTTTTTATTTTTTGCTTTTGAGTAGATTATGGTAAAATAAGATGATGCAGGAATCTAGCTGAGAGGCAGATGTGACCATGATATTTTATTTATTTATTTTATTTTGAATATTTTTACCCCACCTTTCTCCTTGGAAAAGGACCCAAGCTGGCTTACAGTAATGCGGGACAATATACAGCCCAGAACATTTAAGACATATTCAAGTAAGAAGAGGGAATTAGAACATTAAAAGGTAACATTAAAACTACAAGAGCATGCCAAAAAAGAAAAAAACATTATGAGGGGTGGAAAGTAACGTACTTGCAAATCAGAAAGGGAGCACATTTGTTCTTGAACAAAAACTTTCTTAATTTTTACTACACTGAACAAGACAAAACAATTAGAAATTATTTACCCATCTCCTTAATCACATTTTTCTAGGACTGATTATGTTAAAAAATTCTTGCTGCTTTGTAATTGACTCTTTTCATAAAAACTACTTATGTCAAGCCTATGACTTTTCTGGAACTAGCTTTCTTCCCCACTTTGGAAAATTTGAAAATTAAACTGTGAGAAGAATGGACCAAAAAGGTTTTATCACTGACAGTTTAAAAGGAGATATTTAAATAACAATGCATAGGACAACAAAGTAGCTACCGTGGTACCTTGTATAAAGGAATTAATTCGTTCCAAATGGAACTATGTTAAGCAAATTTTCCTTTATACAAATTTCTGATAGGAATGCATTGAAAATGGAGTAATCCCTAATCACAACCATTTTGATGTTGTACGGATTTGCCCCATAGACAATTCTGTTAAGCAAATTTATCTCCAGAATTTTTTATGTTGTACAGATTTTATGTTATACAAACCCTTTGTTATACAAGGTACCACTGTAGTTGATTGTTCTATTACTATTAAAGTTACGCAAACAAGTATCAACTATTTTTTTATTTCTCCCCACTATACTGCAGATATCTGTGGTGGGAAATTGCAAAAAAGTACTAATAGTGTAATTTATTGGCCATACCATTATAAACATCTTGTGAAAAACAAATCTAATTAAGTTCAGTAGGTGCTGTTCAAAGTACTAGCTGGCTCTTGACCCAGGAGTGAAGATGCCTGAGCATCTTTGTAGTGCAGAACCTCATTTGTCCCATCTGGGATAAAATACAAAATAAAACTTTTAAAATATAAGATTGCAGACTCAGGGTAGGATTCATTGAATTCCTAAAGTATACTAGGGAGCCAGGATAACATTTCTGCTTTTGTCTTCATTCATATGGGACGGACAATATCTCATGTAACTTAAATATGCCTATCTCATTTTTATATTGAAAGTAGCTATAGTCAAAGGAAATGGCATAAAATTATGAGAATTTAGCTATTATAGTATTGTTAATGAAGGTTGTGTACGTTATTGAAGCCCCTTCCAAAAATATTTTAAACAGGGTAACACATTGTGCAGAAACCATTCAGTAGCAGCCTACCACTATTGTGGATAAACCAAGGGAGGATGAAGCTAACCGGAAAAAATGCTGATTTGGTGGGAACAAAAACATACTGAACAGTTGGACCATACTAGTTTCATGTTCTGAAAGATCCGTTTACATCCATCAGAGACTGACATTTATTAGCTTAATCCTTGCCCTTTCTTCTTCAGTTTTCCATTTAGCAGTGACTCTATGTAGCTCTGCTAATTAGAATTCACAACAGTTTATAGTGAAGTTTCTCAAAACGTATAGTCATGTACACTTTCCATTGCTTTCTGTGATAACCCCATTGTACCCACAATATGTGAAGGTAAACCTTTTAAATAAAGGACATAGATGGATCTTTTGGTGGTTGTAGCAAAAAATATTTTTACCTACAGTCTCATGGTGGAATGTCAGGTGCTACAGCCAAACGTTATTTATATGAAAAGAACTGGTCCCATTTGAGGGGATACAGATAGTCCATTCTATAAATGTGCATCTTTGGAGAAAAGAAACCATGTTTCCAATTTCCAAAGAAGTATGTGTGCTAGTCTTTCAATGTGTTGGCAAAAGATTAAGAGGCACAGTATTGTGATACTTTAAAGGCTATCAGATTTATTTCAATGTGAGCTTTCACTGACCAAAGTCCATATGAGTTCCCCATGTTTATTCCATAGTACTGAGAGCTGTATAACCACTATGGAATAAATATAGCTACACATATAAGTACAATACAATATTTTGCCTTTCCTCTCTACTTTTCTTTTGCTTACATTTTCCAACTGACTTATTCTTGAAAGGTTTGTCCACATAAGTAGGACTTCCAAGATGGTTTTACAGTGTGGTGTTTCAACCAACTGTCTTGGACTCATTACACTATGCTCTTTTTTTTCCACCCCAGTGTTTATTTTTTTCCAAGTCAGTCATTATCCTGTGCCCACTGGGCTTGTTCAGGCCTCTGTGGACTCTTTATAGGTCTCCCCAGAAGACATTTTCTCTATTTTGGCCATTCACAAGGTTCCAAGCATTCTGATACCTCCTTCAGAGGTACCGGTGGGTAATGTCATGGCCAGAAAGAGGATGGACTTACTATTATTATCTATGATGCCCAAAATGTCTGCCAAGTGTTGAAATGAATTAAAAATATCACCATGTAAGTTGTGCAAGTGTATGCAGTAAACATAATTATTATTCATAATAAACAAATCATTTAGTAGGGTCTGCTTTATACCTTTGCATTGTTTTATACATAATAAAATAAAACACTGAGATGACATCTCTTGATACAATACATTCCACTAAATATTTTCATGTGTATTAGAAAACAGTCTTCTTCTTCTTATGACTGAAGGGTTCTCTTTTAAGTATCAAATAGTGAGACTCTTTCTTTAGATACTTGAAATTAGAGATGGGCACGAAATGAACTTTTTTTCATTTCCGTTATTCATTATTCATTCCGTTATGTAATGAAACGACTAACGAAAATTGTGATGAAAATGGAACGAAATGAACAGAACCATGAAAATTGGGTTCGTTACGTTCCGTTTTCGTTAATGGCAAGACGCAATGAAATGAGCTGTTTTAAATGTTAAAAAATGCCCTGGACAGCCATAAAAACGCAGCAATAATTATTTATACTGTCTGATAATACCTACCAGGGGGAGTTGGGGTCCTTAAAACATGCATTTATGTCTTTTCTCAGATTGCTGTATTTTTTTTTCCTTTAAGGGGAGTTAGGGGACATCGACCCAAAATGGCTCCCAGATGCCTAATATTGATTTCTTGGGTATTAAAACTCCCTGGACATCCGTAAAAATGCAGCAATAATGTAATAATTATTTGAAATTATCACCTACCAGGGGATTGGGGTCCTTAAAACGTTTGTTTTTGTCTTCTCCCATCACGATGTATTTTTCTTTTCCCTTTAAGGTTGACAAAATTGATGTCTCCAGCCACAAAATGGAGGCAAGCCATGTGATGGGAACATGTTCAACCAATAGTATGCCCAGGTTGCAGACTGGGCAGGTCTGGCAGCCACAGAAGGCATAAAAAGTTCTGGCAGACCCCATCCTCCTTGCAGTCTCCGGTGGGAGTTAGGGTGGCATTGCTGTCTCTGTGACTCTAGCTTCAGTCCTGCAGCCTCCCTGTGTGCGTGCGTGCGTACCTCTCGGAGAATACCCTCCCCTGCCCCCCAGTGCAGTCACTCTGCGGCTGCCTTGCACCCTGGGCAACACCCACGGCTGTCTTTGCAGCCTCCCTGCATACCTAGTCTATACCATGTCTCTGCCAGCATCCTTTTTTTTTTAGTGTTTTCCCTCTGGTCTGGGGCGTTGGCGGACGCCCGTGCACGGAAATGCTTTAAAATTGCGCAAAAGTGGGTAGAAATGAAAAAGTGTTCTGCTTATATACCGCCCCATACCACTACAAGTAGTCTCTGGGCGGTTTACAATTTTTTTTTATTACAGTGTGCAGGCTACAGTGTGCAGGCTACACAAAAAACAAAAATGATTTTTTTCCAAAAATTCACAAAAAATGGAAACAAACCGAAACAGACCTCTCAACGAAAAACGAAAAACCGAAACACCATTTTTTTTATTCGTGCCCATCTCTACTTGAAATGTATTGGTGCTTTTAGGTAGCATGCCAGTCTGTTTTCATGTTGACTGTTTGCTTTTTTAGTAAAACAAACACAAACAAAAACAATAAATTGGCAACTTGCCTTTAGCTCCCTCGGCTAATGAATAGAGATCCTCAGAATGCTTTTCTTCCTTTAAATACAAATAAATAAATAAATAAATAAATAAATAAATAAATAAATAAATAAATAAATAAATAAAATGACCAGAATCCAGTTGGTTAGTTATGGCCATATAGGTGCAGTGTTGTCAACTGCATTGCAAAATTGCTGTATTTATTGAGTTGCCACTTGTTGCATAGATATTTGCACACCTACGGCATGACAAGCAATGTGAACAGCAACGTAATTGGTTGCGATCCAATTAAACAGGGTACCACATTGGCTGGTATGTATACCATTATCTTTATGCTGGCATAACTATCCAGTAAGTTTCTGGTTGCCATATTATTCAGCTAGGCAAGTCTTTAAAACTCCACTCCTACCTAAGATACTGTGCAGCCACCATCTTGTTTCCACTGGTGTACTTTATTTCCAATATATTCACTTGAAGTATAAATTCTGTGTTTAAATTTCTGTCAGGGGAATTTTCTGCAAGAACTCTTTTGAAGAATAGTTTTACAGTTTTAAAAAACCCTGCAACTCAGTGCCATTCCATAAAGAGGAAAAGAAGCAACAATGTATTAAAGGTTTTAAAGGGATGTTCTTAGTCAATTTAACCTTCATGGACCAGTACTGTATTATTTATGAAATACTAGGATCACAAAATAATTGAGTTGGAAGGCATTTATAAGGGAACTGAGTCCAACCCTCTGCTTAGCGCAGGAATTCAAATAAAAGCAGATTTGACGGTTGTCCAATTTTCTCAGTAATGCATCCATATTGTCATTATGTCAATTTATCCAATATAAGGGCCCAATAAGGACCCTAACTATCAGTATTTTTTTCCTTTTTAGTTTCCTTTCTGTCCTCTCTTTCCCATGTTGAATAACACTTTCCCTGAATTTAGTACAATAAAATAAAAAAATAAAATAAAATAAAATAAAAAAATAAAATAAAATAAAATAAACCCACCAGGAATGTTGCAGGCATTGAATTAACTGCCTAAACTTTAGGTGTCAAATTGAATCATTTACATAGAGCTCATAGTATAGTATGCACTGTGATATTTTCCATATGCCAAGAGTGTGGTAAGTCTGATTCATGTGTCAGTTATAGCCACTGATTACTATTGTTACACATTCTCTCACTAAGGAAAATATATCTTCTCTGGAGTGGGGAGCAACTTCTGCATGTCTTTGCAAGTTTCTTGGTATTTCATTGGAAATCTCTCTCTGAATCAGATTTTCCATGCCAAATTATCTGTTTGCAAATCTGTCTGGTCAGTTTTATTCTAAATCTCCATGTATTTCCAAAGCTTAAAAAAAAGGGGGGGTATATTTTTCTCAGAGGGGCCCATAGTAGGTGTAGGACTTTTTTTACGGTGTCTTTTCATCCATCTGGTTAATCACTTAAAGTCCTTTTTGTGTAAAGGTGAGTGACCCAAGTGAAAAAATAGCTAACATAACATGTATGCACTTTTATATGTAAAGGACTTCCTTTGTACACATGTATTTGATTTCAAATGGCCTGATTATATAATCAGCTGCTGATGTAGAATACCTCTGGCTACAATGTTTGCAATGTCTCTAAATTGTATATGCAAGTCTCTCTCTCTCTCTCTCTCTCTCTCTCTCTCTCTCTCTCTCTCTCTCTCTCTCTCTCCACCCACCCACCCACCCAGAGACCCAGAGAGAGAGAGAGAGAGAGAGAGAGAGAGAGAGAGAGAGAGAGAGAGAGAGAGAGAGAATTCTAAATGGAAAAGAGAATGGGCACAATCCAGCCAAAGCTCAGCAGCTTGATTTCTGATAGATTCAACAAACGTCTCTGTTTTGAAGCCGGACAAGCTTCAAAAAGAGAATGATCAAAATATAAAAAGGATTCAGACTTTGCATAACAAAGACAGCATAGGTCAGTTACAGAAACGTGTAGCCTTCCCATATTTGTTAGACTGTAAGTCCCACCAGCTTTAGCTTGGCCCCAGTATTTCTCAACTCTCTTTGGTGATCAATGGTCCCCATCCCAATGGAAACCAGAGCAGCAGATGACATGGAAGCGGAAGGGAATAATGCCACATATCAGGTTACGAGCAATATAAGATAAAGTAAAGGTTTGTGTATATTGCAAAGGGAAAACTTAAGAAGACCTAATAGTTGAAGCATATTTAAGTCATGTGGTTCAATCAGATTACAATCACAAGACTCTCTGAATGTATATAAATAGGTATTAATAAAGAAATAAATTGGTTGTAAAAGAGAGAAATCATTCTAACCCTCCAGATGAATCACCTACTTTAGACATGGATAGGTTCCCTGCTACAAGTTCACTTGGTATGTATTTTAGATTCCGCATAATAAAACATACCAATTTGTTGTTCATGACCTTGCTGTTTTAACAATCCATATGTGGTATCTCCCAACCAAGCTAGATGCTGCTGAGTTAGCTATACTGGGTAAATTTGTTCATTGTTTCAAAATTTTATGTCCTAATGAAATGTTGTATATATATATCTACACTGTAAAAAGAAAAGATAGTGAAAATGCTGAAGTTTTGTATTTATGAAAGACATTGAAAGTATGGATTACAGTTATATCAATTATTTGTCACTCTCCACCATTTGTATATTAATAGTAAAAAGACTTTTACTTTAATGAAATGTTGCATTTTACATTTCTGTTTTATAGCGTGTCTGCTGGGAATAAGCTGATTTGAGAAGGATATTATTCTAACAGCATTCCAGAAGTAAGCAAATTTTGTCCCAACCCAGATATTGTTGGAATACCCCCACCACAATCCTTCACCATTTGATATATAGACCATCTACACAGCACAAAATCACAAAAGATTTTAGAAATTCTCTAAAATAAATTACATGCTGAGATCCTAATGGTGGGCTCTGCCTATGCAACTGGAATGAATTCATCATCACTGGCAGAACGCCTATGATTAAAAGCTTGATTTTTTTAAAAAAATGGGCAGAAGGTACATATGATTTTGTTTCATTGTCTGCAAGGCTGTTCATTCTGAAATCTGAAAAGTAGGTCTCATCATTCCTATGGCAACAGAAACTTGGTCCTTATAGCATCAGAAGTGAGGGAAATGGTCTATTTCTGCTACAATACAATCAAAATTCATGGGGCATGGTGGCTCAGTGGGATAGAGTGCTGAAATGGTCCGCTGCAAAGTCAGCAGCTCAGTGGTTCAAATCCTAGGTGTCACGCAGTGGAGCAAGCTCCCGCTGTTAACCCCAGCTCCTGCAAACCTACCTGTTTGAAAACATGTAAAATGCAAGTAGATAAATAGTTGCCACCATAAAAAGTGGGAAAGTAAACTGTGTTCCATGCGCAGAAATGTGTTCAGCCATGCCGGCCACATGGACACGGACTTGCACTACACTGCCTCTTGGGCTTAGAAATGGAAATGAGCATCGTCCCTAGAGTCAGACGCAACTAGCACACATGTGTAGGGAGAATCTTTATCTTTATCCTTTACAATCAATATTCAACCCTATTTCTGGCACTTCCACATTAATTCTGCAAAATTCTGTTTGTCTTTCATTCTCATCGGCTGACTTTGTATCCAAGGTGAGAGAGGATAAAAGCTTCCCTCTCCCCACTTTAGATACATATTTATCATACACACAGGAAGTTTCATACTTAAAAAAAAACTAAATTAACTTGGTCCCAAAATTGTAGACTTTCTAGGAAAACTGTGACTGAATTGAATACCATCCCTCCCTTGATTGCATTATGGTACTAGAAATGTGTACACTATAGTCCCAGAATAGATCACCAGTTTAACCTAAAGAGATCCCTAGACCGACAGTTCTATTTCAGTCCTTTGCCTAGTGGACCATGACATGAAATGCACCTTATATATAGCTGTCTGATACTGCTCCAGTGTGTGTTCCAAACAAAAACAAACAAACAATGAAAAGGTAACTTGCTTATTGAGACAACTTTATACACACTGCTGAAAGAAACATAGCAGCACTTCCTAAAAACAATCTGTTTCTATGTATCAGAATTAGAGATGGGCACGAAACGGAAAAATGGGGTTTCGTTTCCATTCCGTACCGTGCCCATCTCCCTTTGTTTACCTTTTTCGGAAATGAATGTTTTAAAAAAACTTTGTTTCCATTTACCGTTTTTCGGGTTATTCTTCCCCGTGGTGGATGAGAGTGCCAGGCGCGCTGTCATCCCTGCAGGGAAGATCCCTTTAAAGAGACCCCATTCTGCCTCTGCATGCGGAGGCAGAACAGGGGTCTCTTCTTCCTCGCACTGGTCATGACAGCATCGGGCGCTCTCATCTCGCTGGGGGGGGGGAGCCGGAGGGCAGTCGGGAGGGGGCTGCATTCCGGTCTCCGTGGGTGGAAGCCGGATCCCAGACCACTCTCTGCACCCTCCCTTGAGAGTAGACCAAGGGCTCTGCTCTGATTGCACAGACAAGCCCGCGGTCCACTCTGAAGAGAGGAATGCTGCCACCCTGCCATGGGATGGACCCCTTGTGAAATGATCCCGTTGGCACTAGGGGGTCCCCCCAGTGCCAAGCGGGCCATTTTTGAAGGGGGCCAGCCCACGGCAGGGCGGCAGGACCCCTATGAAAATGGCCCTGTTGCCAGCACGTGGCTTCTGCATTGGCGACCGGGCCATTTTCAGAGAGGTCCTGCCACCCTGCCATCAGCTGAATCCCTTGTCAAATGGCCCGGTTGGCACTAGGGGGACCCGCTAGTGCCAGGTGGGCCATTTGACAAGGGGTCCAGCACACGGAAGGACGGCAGGACTATCAGGATTTAAGCAAAAAATATATAATATTTAAATGTGTTTGGCACAGAGCAGTGCAGCAGTAGTGTGCAGATAAAATGTCAGTATTGATATAAAGTATTGCAGAGTTAGGTTAACGGAAGACAATGACAATGGGTTGAGTAAAAACTCATATATTCATATATACATCAAAAATTATATACACAGCATAACATCCAAGCAATATATACAAACAACAGAGTGTGGGGTTCTGTCTCTCACCATAGACAGACCCACCTAACATATGGCAAGCTAGTGCTTTTATACAGTTCAGCACCCATCAGATATGAGTCATCACTAATTACAATCTGATGCAATCTGATGCAACCATTATGTTATAAATTCTTCCACCTGTGCTTCATCACGTAACATGCCTGTGATTACTTATCTCTTACACTTGTGGATTAACATCATGAGACTGCAGAATCTAACTGCCTCCATTTTACAACTCTCTTTCCACTATCTGTTAAATATACATAACATATATTTTATCAACTTTTACATATCTTGACAAGGACCTCTCTGAAAACGGCCCGGTCGCCAATGCAGGAGCTCCGCACTGGCGACCCGGCCATTTTTAGTGGGCTCCTGCTGCCCTGCCGTGGGCTGAACCCCTTCAAAAATGGCCCGCCTGGCACTAGGGGCACCCCCTAGTGCCAACCGGGCCATTTGACAAGGGGTCCAGCCCATGGCAGAGCGACAGGACCTCTCTGAAAATGGCCCGGTTGCCACTGCAGGAGCTCCGCCCTGGTGACCAGGCCATTTTCAGTGGGCTCCTGCTGCCCTGCCATGGGCTGGACCCATTCAAAAATGGCCCGCCTGGCACTAGGGAGATCCCGTAGTGCCAAGCAGACCATTTTTGAAGGGGTCCAGCCGATGACAGGGTGGCAGGATCCTTGCCCAAAGCTCTGGTGATCTCCTCAGCCCAGGATGACAGCTGTGCCGGCCGTCACCCACAGCCTGCAGCCCACGGGGCTGTGAGGCTGTGGGGCGGAGGGCGGCGAGAGGGGCTGGGATCCGGCTTCCGCACACGGAGACTGGATCTCAGCCCCTTCCTTCCAGGCTTCGTGGTGGAGGGCAGAGTCAAGAAGGGGCTGGGATCTGGCTTCTGCACGCGGAGACCGGATCTCAGCCGCTTCCTTCCCAACTCCTCCCACAACCTGCAGCCCACCGGGCTGTCAGGCTGTGGGGGGAAGGCGGCGAGAGGGGGCTCTGATCCAGCCTCTGCATGTGGAGACCGGATGGCAGTCCCTTCTCGACTCCGCCCCCAAAGCCAGAAGCCGGAATACTGTCACTGGACCAGGAAGGTCAGCAGCAGCACCAGCAGGTATGAGGACTTTCTTCCATTCATTGGGCGGCCAGACCAGTAACGGAAACGAACAGAATGAAGAAAATTTTCTTGGTTCTGTTCGGTTCGAGCCTGGTCTGTCCAAATTGTCGTTCTTCATTCCGTTACATAACGGAACGACTAACGACTAACGCTAACGGAAAATGTGTCGTTCCGTGCCCATCTCTAACCAGAATCATTTCCATAATAGGAGATGCTGATTGACTGTGGGGGCAGATGATTCTATGGTTGAACTTCCATAGCTCACCACATGAAAATGTGGAACTTTCAGTCTTGTCTTTAAAGGGAAATTCCCACCATGATTTTTAGGAGTGCACATGTGCATGTAACCCCAATAATTTCAGGAGGGATTTCTTATTTGCTCACTAGGAAGGGACTGAAACCTAAGAAATTTATTTAAAGTGACAAGATTTTGACATCTTTTAAAGTGACATGATTATTTGAATGTTAGCACCAATGAGTTCATTTAGATTTCATTCTTTGAAAATGTATATAAACTGCAGTAGGATCCTCGCCAACACATTTTCTTCTAAAGGTAAAGGGATTCTCAAACAGTGAAAACAACAGGTCTATTGTTTTCTGGGCTTCTTGGTGGTTCATTGAAGTTTTCATTAAAAACTAATGTCACATACAGAAAAAGGCTTTTCTAATAAAAACTTACATATATTGGCCAGGTTCCATCAGCTGAATTCTGCTGCTTCTGTCAAAAGAATCCAGAGCATTCATTCTCAATTGGGGGCAGAGCCTATGGTCCCCTTGAGGTCCCTGGCACATTTGAAAGTGGGATACAGTATGGAAAAAATTCTTCACATATCACCTTATAAGGCTTGTTACCTGATTTGTACAATCCTCATTTGATGTATACTTATTTGATATTTTGTTTATAGTCAGGGCTGAAGGGTTAGGGGGATTGAAAGTGGCTGATCTACAGGTTTGCTCCCTCCCCCATGCTTGCCAATCTGCTGCGTCAAATTTCAGAGTCAGTGTTCAACTCTGTAACTCTTTCTCATTACTGTATTCAATAATAGCTTAAACTGCTGTTTAGAAGACTTTAGAACATGTAACTAAAACCAGTTATAGTTATGCCTGGGAAAAGGAATGAATGTATGTGTTTTTTCCATTACCATCATAATGGCTCATTCTGGGGTAATAAAAAGCTATGCTAGCACAAAGGTGTCGGGCATTCAGCCCAGCATTGTAGAACTGCATCCTGCAACTCAGTAATTGGCTGATTGTATCAGGCACAACCAATTGCACAATGCGTCAGCAAAAGTATTTTGGGGGTTTCATTTCTACCTACATGCTAACACAACTACAATTGGTGCAACCTTCCTAGTCATGTCTTCGATGAGCCATGCTTCTTTGTTCCTTGGAGAGTAAATTTTAGTCAATGAAGTTGTGTCCACGAAACTCCTTTTCACCTCAGGAGGAGTACATAGATTGCTATTCTAACACCATCATCTAGCCTTTGACTAACTATAAGGTTCTTGCTCCATTGCATTTTTAAAAACTGAGAAGAGAAAGACTAGAATTAGTTGAATGTCATCTGGCAAATGTATTCTAGAAATCAGGAGCATGAAGAAGGCATTATTAAGAAAAAGATTAAAAAGACCTTAAGCAACAAATAGCAATGGTTTGTAAAAAGAAGCTAGAGTAACTGAAGAATGCAGAAGAAAGACTGTTTACATATTCATCTCTGTGGGCTGAACAAGAAGTAAAGTGCCTGGGGAAACTTTCTTGTAATTTCCCATGCATGGAAGCAGGAGGGCCAGTCCCTGCCCAACCTATAATCTGCTCTTCCTCAAAAGAACGGTTGTAGGCCACTCCAAATTTAATTTTTAGAACAGTAGAGTGCTGTTACGCCTTCAACCTTGGACATATAAAATCTGTCTACACTTTGAAATTGTGTGCCATCACTCCCATGTGCCTTATCTTATGTGTAATCTAGTTTAAAATTCCCTGAGTGATCCTTCCACCTACACTGTAGCCTCACTAGTCATATGAAGCGGGCCACTGCTGCATAGAGGCTCAACAATTTTCTTCTTCTGCTCTCCATTTCCTAACAGATGGATGATGGGGGGAAGCTGTTCACAGTCTTGGAGAGGCTTGTCCTCTCTTTGCATTACTCTCCACTTTTCTCTCTGCAGTGTCAGAGAGGCTCAGCACTTCTGACTGGTCCTACGCACTCCACAGCTTGCCCCAGTGCCAGGGAGATTTGGAAGGGACGTGTGGCAGCCTTGGCCTCTCTGCAGCTCCATATTGTGAAGAAGTCCATATAGAACCAGCAACTTTAATACTTTAAAAGAACTGTCAATTTCAGTACTTCAACAAGAATAAATTTAACATTAGTTTTAGCACAATTGTAATATTGTTAAGATATATTTATATTGTTAAAAATGTACTGTAGATAAGTAATTATTAGTAATTATCTCCAAAGTCTGCACACACACAAAATCAAATGGGAGTTTCACACATTCATAACATAAATGTCTTTCAAATAACAAATTTTTCAGTTTTTTTTCCAGAAGCAGAAAATCAGTTGCTAATATCATGTGCAATCTTGGGGGGAAATGGAACTAAAATGGAACAGTAAAATCAGTTATTCCTTTTTAAATATATGAATGCATGCAATTTATATGAATTATAATTAATAATCATAGATATTGTAAAATAAAAGTGACTAATAATTAAAACACTGGTTTGTCCCACTAGACATGGCAGTCAATATATCTGTGTTAGGCTTCAGAGTATGTATTCAGGCAGTATTGTAATTTGTTATGAGACATGTGATTTAATAATGAATGTGCCACTGAAATATATGAAATGTATTTTTCTGAATGGTGTATTGCAAGACCTAAAATGCATCCTTTTTTCTGCAGCCAGAAAATCCACACTTCCATATGAATAAGCACAGATGTGGTGTAATTAGAAAATAATTACACCCTAGAAGCCAGTGCTGTTCACTGGAATATTATGCCCTCTTGAAGATCTTTGCCAAAAAATTTAGAGCATAGAATATTGGTTTTAAGGAGAACTGAGCCAATATGAAGCTACGCTCAACATAATTTGGTTAATTATTCATTTATGGACAGGAATAAGAATCTTATTTATTTATTATCTTATTTATTTATTTATTTATTTATATTTGATATGTGAGTCAGTTCCATTAATGTGAGCACCATTGCCTTTTAGATTTAAAAATGACTGCAGTTGCTAAACAAGTACAGTTCTACATCCACTCAGCCCTACTGGCTGAAAATCCTGCTGTATTTTTATGCAAAAGGCATAATTTCTGAAGCAAATTTCCCCAAGTCAAAAACTCACTGTAGACTTTAACTGTTGCATCCTCACTTATGCAACTCAGTATGCAATAGGTAAGGTCTATAGAGATTCCATAACCTAATGATGCGCCTCCAGATATTATGCCGTTTGCTTAACAGCACAACAGTATTTCAGTACCATTGAGATGGGGCTCATTCTCAGGTGAATGTGTGCAATACCATTTATTCATTCTTTATTATGCGGTCAATACCATAAACTCACTAAATGCAGCAATATTGATTGAGCTGAGCAACAGTTACCTCTGGACCTTTGAACAACCAGTGTTTCTGTGGGGTTGAAGAAGTTACAGTAGGACCCCAATATCCACTGGGGATTGGTTCCAGGCCTTCCCATGGAGAATGAAAACTGTGGATTAGAGATGGGCACGACTTAGCGGTATTCCCGTTTCCGTTTCCGTTACTCGTATCCATTACTCTACGGAAACGGTAACGGGAATCACTGCCCCAGACTTCGAGCTCAAACCGACGAACGAACAATTTGGTCTGATTTGTCGTGCTCGTTACTTGCATCGCGCAATGCCAAGCGGCACAGAAAAAAAGATTTTAAAAGTTCCCGATTCCCGGCCCTAAAAGTAGGCGAAAACTGTCTGAGGGCACCTACCAGGCCAGAAGGGTGTTTTATTGGGGGGGGGGGGTTCCCCGCCCCCCTCTCCTTGGCTATTGCTACTGCTGCGCTGCTGGTACCAGGCTGGGAGGGCGCATCCATTTGCCATGCATGCGGGGGATCCAAAATGGCGACCGCAATATTTTTTTTGAAATCGTTGCCCAAAACCCCACCAAAGCACCACAGAAACATGCGAAAATTAGCTATTTTAAATGCTTGAATTTTTACAGTAGCAGCAGTGGGTTTTTCTTGCAAAAAAAGTCTCCGTTGATTTTATTTTTTTTTTTATTTTATTTTATTTTTTTACACCTGCGCATTCGCAATGATGGGCTCGCCCATGGGAGTGGACCATGCAAAGTTTTGGAGCCATTCCACCAATCACATGGCCAGGTTTTGCTGACTGTACCAGGCTGGGAGGGCGCATCCATTTGCCATGCGGGGGGGGGGGATCCAAAATGGCGACCGCAATATTTTTTTTGAAATTGTTGCCCAAAACCCCACCAAAGCACCACAGAAACATGCGAAAATTAGCTATTTTAAATGCTTGAATTTTTACAGTAGCAGCAGTGGGTTTTTCTTGCAAAAAAAAGTCTCCGTTGATTTTATTTTATTTTATTTTATTTTATTTTTTTACACCTGCACATTTGCAATGATGGGCTCTCCCATGGGAGTAGACCATGCAAATTTTCCACCAATCACATGGCCACTTGGCCAGGTTGACCACAGAGACTTCTGGGATGTGCCAATCGGGCATAAACAGCCCACTAATCGTAGCCCAAACCCGAACCCTAACCCTAACCCATACGCCAGTACACTGTCCTTCTAAGTGGGTCAGAGAGGCACCCAGATGCACCCCAATACCCACCGTAACCTCACCCGTAACTAGCCTAACCCTAGCCGTTGCGCTAAGCCGTCTTAACCCTAAGCCAGATCAACTTGCATTGCACTACATGCAAGTACGTGAGACGGGTGCAAAGAGTCTGCCAGTCCGTCACTTGTGGCTCTGGCTGACTCTCCTGCAGCTCCCTCCAGGAGCCCGCTACCCCCTCCCCAAACCAGTACTAACGACAACGAAAAAACGAAAAAAAACGAACCGACTAATTTTTGCAAATTTTCGCGAAAAACGGAAACGAGCTGAAACGGAACCGGCCCGACTAACGACAACTCGAAAAAAAATTTTTTCAAGTCGTGCCCATCTCTACTGTGGATAAGAGATAACGCCAAAAAAGAAAAACCCAAAACTGCTGTTTTGTGACAGTAGCTTGCTTTGTGGCTGCTGCGTTATATATTTAACTTTTCCTCTGCCAACTGTGGATAACTGAATTGGGGGTCCTACTGTATTTGAGCTTTCTTTTTTATTACATTTTAATACATATTCAACACAGCCAATAAACAGTGTTCCTAAAGATATATTTAAAAAATAACTGAAGCTAAAAAGAAGCAAGCAGCTCCACAATTTCCAGGATCTAAAAATTTCCAACAACACTATCATGAGTCCTGGCAGATGCAAAAACAGGGCAAAACTGGCTTGCCAGTGAAAATGTGTAAAAAATATGATGAGAGTTATATGTTCTATGCTGTCTCACTTTTAATGCTGGCAGCTACATTTTGGATCCAAAATATCTAATACACATTCCCTGTATTCCTTGTTTATGCTTCCTATTCATCCTTCTTCCTCTTCAAAAATATGTGTTGCCCAGCCCAAGCATATAGGAAAAAATATATTGGGCTCTTTGCATCTTCAGTGGCTTTTACCTTTAATCCAAGGATGCAAGTGGCAGTGGATATAAAGGTCCTGTGGAGACACTTAAAAAGTTGCATGGACACATCAAAACTGAATTATAAAAAAGAAGTGAGATGCCATCTGTTCTAAGAGTGTGTTTGGGAGACTAAAATTCAATGAATAATTCATTCAGTGAATGTTCTCTTCCTGTTTTATGATTGAGTGTTTAGAACTCAAAAACCTATAGCAAATTGCTTCTGATAATAATTCTTGGTTTGTAGCTTGCTCACAAACAAGGTGGCAAACATTACAGCTTTTGGGTATTTGCTCTTGCACTTTGCATGCAGCATTAGTGCTTAAAAGAGTTAATGTGATTACCTTTCCACATCTCAATAAACTGCATACATTTACAGAATGTTTGCCCTAATCTTATAGGTCAAACTGCCAAACTGCTCTTCAGCCTTCAAAAACTCACTTACCTGTGATGCAGGAAAGAATGATATAGGATTATTTATGTATGGAGTATCCTACTTGGGTGTACACATTAATGTGGTGAAGAGTATAAGTTTGTTGGTGAAGCTATGAGCAAAGCCTGGACTCAAAGCAGAGTCATCCACAGCCCAATAGTCACAGCTAAGACACTAGACTAATATGCACCCACTGTATTCCCAGAAGATACTGAGCAGCAGAATTTGATGAAGCTCACACTGGTGAAGGAGGGAACCATGGTGATGCTCAATCAAACTTTTGTTAGTACTGTGCAGAAGGTGGGTAAAGTAAATTCCTGCTAAACTTCTCTTACCATGAAACCCCTGATTTGTGACATTCCAAAATGAAACAAGAGACAGTCCTGCAATATGCGACTCCCAAGCTGGAAGTCACTCATTCACCTAGGAAATGGACAAAAACCAAGTATGAGTATGTTGCTAATAACACAACTAGATTAAAGCCAAAAGGACACTGAGTGGTGGGTGCGATAGTACTTTCCAAAAAAATGAAGGGCTGCCATACATACAGAGGAGGACCAGGATCTGTTCTCAATGATCCCAGAGTGTAGGGTGTGCAACAATCGGATCAAGTTAAGAGAAATCAGCTTTCCGTTGAATAAACTTCCGGAGGATAAACTTCCTAACTTTTAGAGCAGTACAGCAATGGAACGAATTACTTCAAAATGTGCTGAGTGCTCCAACACAAGAGGCATTGCCAGACTAGACTGGAATAAAGAGGCGACACACGTTTGTGTTGGTTTTAACAAGGGCCACAATTTATTAATCAGAGGAACCAACTTTTGGAATTTAATCATAACTGAACTGTAACTTTAGGAGGACCAGTGTCGTAGTGCAATATTAAGATGACAACGATCAATTTATTAGGCCCCAGTTAAGCATTGGCAGCCCTCTAGAATGGGTTTGGGTTGTTATTATTTTGATTTCTAACTAAATCCTAATCTATAATTAATTGAGGGCTGCAGAGGACCTTGGAGAGATAAATACAGACAGGGACCTAATTAATTAACAATTTATTTGCGCTACCCGCCACAAAAGAGACACACTGCTGTCTCTTCACCCCAACCTGCCGAATAATTCAGCAAACAGGCCCTCCCTAATGTCGAAGAGAAATATTTCAAGGCCCTTGTCCGACAAATGCACCCCATCGGGACAAAATAAACTAGGATCACAAGCCGTGATGGTTGGGTGCCAAATCACAGAACCCATCTTGGACTCCACTAGACGGGTGACTTCCCTGTTAACACCTTTTGGGGCCTGATGCATTTTTTGAGGATGATGGTACGGGCCCCAGTCCAACTTCGGGATAATTGCTGACCACAGGATCCTGGTATCTGGACGGTTGCATTTAAACGCCCTCAGGTCATCGATGACCTTGAGAATCAACTACTTGCCCGACATACGGGTCAAGTCGTTACCTCCCAGGTGGATAACTGCAATGGCAGGTAAAGGGCCAGGGGGATCACTCAATGCCATGGTCAAAAAGGCATTCCATGACATTCCCCTTCTTCCCCTCCAAATCAGCTCTGCACATTGCCCCAGGCCGAGGTTGTGGCCACGTCCAGATCTAGCAGCGTACTTGGCAGCCCAGTAAACAAAACTGTGGCCATACAAAAGGAACCAGGTATGCCGTCAGGTAGACAAACCTGTAACGAGAAAACAGAAAACACTGGCCCAGTATTACCGGTCCATCAATGGTCAAACATAGGCCTTAAATCACTCAGAGCTCCACCTCCCGATTCGCTGGATGCCAGCTGAATCGATGCCAATGGCAGCCACAGTGGAGGCAGCACCAATCCGAAAGGAGTGCGTGCCAAAGTGCCAACCTGGTATGCCAGCGAGCTGCAAGGCCCTCAATGAAATCTTCCAAAATTTATAGCGGGCCAAAGGCAACCCGCCCTTATGTTGAAATATATACCCCCGATATGAGCCAATTAACCGGGCATACTGATGAAGAGCCAATATGGGGCAGATTTGTGGTATAGAACACCTACGAAGGTGTATCACACTGCCTCTGTCCTGTTGATCCATTTTAGATTTATGAATGTAGAGGACGACCTGGTCATGATCTAGAGCCATGTCCGACCACAATAACGCTGTGGCCGAAGTATCATTCCTAGATTGGGCCAACAGCTTACTGACACGCAATGCAGCAAAGAAAGCCACCAGGGCGGCAGCCTGAAATAAGGCCACTTCAAAACTATCAGAACAAACCTGAGGCCATGCATCAGCTAGCCTACACAACATCACGGGCGAAATTGGACTCCTGGTGGCACGATGCTTAGCCCACTCCCTTGACCAACCCTCAATCATCTTTGAAATTCTAAATTGACAATCAGGGATTTCAAAACCCCAGGCCTTTGCATAATAATACAGGGCAGACAACTTGCCCTGGATGGTGCGGGGTGCCAAGCCTTTAAAACGTAAATGTACAGCAAAATGGACGAGCTGGTCTGATGATGCAGGCCAAAGCCTAGAAAATCCCTCCTTTGCACAAAAACGAGCATACTCCGCACAAGCTGCAGAATACACTCGGTGAGTGCTGGGGGCCAGAGCTAAACCCATGGCTCTATTAGTTTCTAACCTCCAAGCCTCCATACCTCTGGTGGGAGCCAGTCGGGGCCCTTCATGGCATGGGGGGCTAACGCTCTGAACCGCTCCATCTGTTGGCAGGACAGACCGTCAGCAACTTCGTTCATAACACCTGGCACATGACAAGCACGGAACAAGATGTTAAACTGGAGACATCATAGAGTGAGGGCACGGACCAGATGCATGAACCTCTTGGATTTAGATGTCAAAGTGTTGATTATATGCACAACTGCCAAGTTGTCGCAACTGAATTTTACAGCCGAATAAGCCCATAGGTCAGCCCAGAGAAAAATGGGCCCCACAATGGGAAACAACTTAAGGAAAGTAAGGTCTTGTGTAATCCCACTGTGCTGCCGCTCCTGTGGCCAGGAACCAGAGCACCAACGGCCCCGAAAAAATAGGCCAAAGCCCATAGCTCCAGAAGCATCAGTCTGGACCTGCAGATCGGTCCCCGCAATCACCTCGGCGTGCCAAAAATAGACGCCATTAAAGTTGGACAAAAATTTAAGCCACAGGTCAAGATCTTCTCTAATTTCAGCCGAAATATGGTGCCTGTGATGTGGACTACGAAGTCCAGCAATACTGTCGCACAATCTGTGCAGAAATTGGCGGCCGGGCACAACAACTCTGCAGGCAAAGTTAAGGTGCCCAATGAGTTGTTGCAGCTCACGAAGAGTGGCTTTTTTACATGCCCGCATTGCAGTGAGCCGTGGCTGCAGGTCAAGAAGCTTCTGATGGGGCAAGCGGCAAGCCTGGTTAACAGTATCAAGATCGATGCCGAGGAATGTCAGCACGGTAGTGGGTCGTTCTGTTTTATCCTCTGCTAGGGGTAAGCCCAATTCGCCAGCCATGTCCTTAAAGGCAGCCATAAGATTATGACACTGGCCAGTGCCCACAATGCCAGCAAATAAAAAATCATCTAAGTAATGTATAATATGAGCATCACGGGTCCGTTGCCGGACCGCCCATTCTAAAAACGAGCTAAAACATTCAAAAACCAAACAAGATATGGAACAACCAAATGGCATGGCCCTACCTATGTAGAAGGCACCCTCAAATGTGAAGCCCAGCAGTTCACAATCATCGGGATACACCGGAAGTAAGCAGAATGCGGATTTGACATCGCATTTTCCAATTTCCACCCTGCTGCCACAACTATGCACCATCCTGACAGCAAATCAAATGACGTGTAGCGAACGCTGCACAGCTCCTGGGGAATCTTGTCATTAACTGATTCCCTAGCCGGATATGAGAGATGGTGGATAAGGCGATATTCGCCAGGAGTCTTTTTGGGAACAACGCCCAAAGGGGATACTCTGAAATGTGGTGTAGGTGGGTGGTCAAAAGGACCCAATATTCTTCCCGCTGTGAGTTCTGTGGTAATCTTGGCTCTAACAATGGGATCCCTCCCAATTACAGATTTAAGGTTGTTGGCCATATAAGGCCTCCGTTCACCAACAGCTGGAATACAAAATCCATGCTGGAATCCTTGAATGAGGTAAAAAGCATCCTCCTGAGATGGGTAGCTACTCAGCCACGTCCTCAGTACCGGAACCTTTTTTGGACTAGGTCCCTTTTGAAGGGGGGTAGTGCCAGGGGGTGGCACTTTGTGCCAGAATCCCTACCCCCTTCACCCCCAGGCTTCCTGTGTGGACAAGTGGAGGACAAGTGGTTGGCTCCACAAGTGGAGCACGGGTGGCGGAATTTACACTGTTGGCGCCCACAGGATCCTTTACTATTATAATCAAACAGACCAGCCGGGGTTGAACCGACTGGCCCGCTGTAGTGCGGGAATTACCTGGGGCACCGGGGCACAGTACTGGATGGCCACTATCAAACCTTTCATTTGCGCGAGCACTCATTACCCTCAGCCAAAGGTAGCTATGTGGTCTATCCCAGCGGAGGGTGGGATCTTTGGCAATCTGACGACGAAAGCCTTCGTCGTACATCAACCAGGCCGTGCCCGGAAATTCAAGGCGTGCCTAAAAATAAGGTCCAGATAGTGGAACAGCACAGAGCCTTTATCGGGATGTGTTTTTGAATAAATGCCGGCGTAAATAACGAAGGTGTTCAACCAGTTATTCCAGGACCGGTCCAGTTTTCGTTTACGGAACCGCTCCTTCTCTTTGTCATCCAATTTTTCCAGTTCTTTGGCATCAATTTCCCTGTTCAAAAGGTCAAATAAGTCTATGTACTTGCCAGAGACAATTTTTTCCACCATGGCTTCTGATAGGTGATCTCCCAAAGGTAGGGACTCATCACCCTCAGGAAGATCAGCAATCCCAGCTGGGGCAGGGTCGGAGTCAGCCGCCTTAGTGGCAGTGGGTGCTGATGGAGCCATCGTATCCAAGCTAGGTACCACCGGTGCTGTGGGGGTAACTAAAGGAGCATGCGAGGCATCAGTTTGGGTGGCTGCCTCAGCTACCGCCGGGGCCTCAGTTCGTGTAAGCTGCCTGGGCACCAGCAAGTTAGGTCAACCCGGGAAAGTGGATTCCACCTGCACCTGTGCCTCCGCAGCGTTGTTCGGCCAAGGCCACGTAACCTGTCTAGGTGTATGCATGGAGACTGAAAAGGACTCACCCAGGGCCGGTTGGCAGCAGTACGGTGCAGTGTGCCGTCTCTGTGGGGTCACATTAATCGACAAATCCATGGCTTCTTGCTGGAGGTCATCAGTGCCGGGGTGAGGGGTAGCACTCTGCACTGACATCTCGATGGGAGCAGGTGGTGCTGGCAACACTTCAGATGGTGGGGAAGCCTCTATTGTCTTGTGGAGAGAACCTGAGTAGGCCTGACCAGAAGATCCAGCCAAGGCTGACTCAAGAAAGGAAATGCGGGACATCATTAGATCGCCCATGAGCTTAAGCTCTGCCCGTCTCTGGGCCTTGGTGTCCCTTGGGGGCCGACCACCATAAGATGTAGCCATCCCCTGCCATTTAGCATGTTCTCATTCTAAACAAGACAATTTCTCCCATACAGCCGAAAACTGCGGCCACTCCTCATCATCTGAGGAGGAGATCTCAGGAGCAGGTTGGGAAGTATGCCGTTTCTTGGCAGAGGCCTTAAGCTTGCTCTTGCTAGGGCCCTTTTTGAATGGCATGATCACCTTGACTGGTGTTAATGGAGATGCGGGGCAACAAATATCCACGGGGGCACGCGACAATTCGTGCCCTTAGGTATCAATATAAGCAGGTAAAGGTCAACAATGCAGAGTGACAACACAGAGGGATATCAACCAATAAAGCAACAAATCCAATGCAGGATGCCGCTAAATTAAAGGACCCTTGACTAAGACCCCTCAACAGGAAAGTGCAGGCAAAATGGCCACCAGGGCAGGCCTACCCAGCAAAATGGCCACCTGGGGCCTGAGTCACCCAACAAGCTCGCTGGGATAGCTGGCAAAAATTAATGCCCCACACATGTAGTGCTTAGTGTCCACAGTCAACACAGATGCTACCCTGATGCAGATGATGAACTGGGGACCAACTAGAGGGCAGATTAATGCCCAGTACAACTGGTGTGAGTATGTCCTACAAAATGGCCACTGCCAGCAATGGCGGGCCCAGCATCGGGGGACAAGGCTAGATGGCAAAAACCCGCCCGCGCAGCATGCTGAGGCACGAGATGATCCAAAGCCTAGCCGCTAATGCGCTGGCTCTGGAAATCTGCCACCAGCAATGAGGGCGAAACAGCCCGAAATAACGGCCAATCAGGCCCAAAAGGGGGCCGGCAACCACCGCCGCACACACACGCGTCGTCAAGGGCCCGATACCTGAGCCGCTGGCATGCAGGCACGCCTATGCGCAGAGCGCACGGCGCAGCAAAGGCCAAAAGCAGCAGCTGAAAAGTTCTAAAAGCGGCAATTACTGCCGCTCTCGGCGATCGCCACACTCGTGCCCCTGTGGCGCCGCAAAGTGGCCTGGCCGCTCAGCCCTGAACCCGCCTGCCCCCTGACCTCCTCTCATCCTGAGTTACCTCCCACCTCCCAAAACACCTCCAGCAAGCTCACAAGAGCCTAGCTAGAGAGCCCTCCCACTTCCCCAATTTCCCCTGGGACGGAGGAGACTTAGCGCAAGAAGCAAAGGTCCAACGCTGGAGCCCTTCAGGTAAGCAGCTCACTCGCTCCAGGGGATCCGGCAACTGCGCAGGCAGGAGGTGGGGAGCGCGCAAGGTCCTTATAAGGTGTGCTCCCCCCTGTGTAGGCTACGCAAATTGCATAGCCTATCCACGCCTCGCCAGTCGGCCAGCAAAGATGCCCCTTCTCCACACAAGGTGGAGAGGAGCGACCATTCAAGAGAAATTTATACAACCACCTGACATATATCCTTTGAATTGTATTCCTACATGGAGAACGGGTGGGACTTGATGGCATTATAGTTTCCTTCCAACTTCAGCATTCAATGATTCTAAGATATGTTCCCAGAAGTTATAGAAAAGTCTTATCCAACATAACACATATAATTCAAACACAGAATATGAGAAGAATGATTCAAAGTAAGATGAATAACATAAAACAGGAAATGGAACATACAAACGTGTGTGTGTGTGTGTCATGTCATTGCAGTCGTGACCAACTCTTCGTGACCCCATGTCCATGGAGTTTTCTTGGCAGGAATACTGGAGTGGCTTGCCAATTTCTACTTCAGGTGCCTACAGCACCTCGTATTCCCTGGTGGTCACCCATTCAAGTACTAACCAGGGCCAACCCTGCTTAGCTTCCAAATTCAGGTGAGAGCAATACTGCACTGCTTATTTTCAGTGAACTAAAGTAGACTGAAACAGAATATTTTCTATGTATTCTCGAATCCCAGAGTACAGAGAGAGCTCCTGGTTTCCTGAGCTCCTTGCCCTCTGAAGATGACAGCCACAGAATCTGTCAAAATGTCAGGAAGAAAAACTTCCAGAAATGGCCAAACAGCTTGAAAAACTCACAACTAAGAATGTTTTCAGTCAAACAACTACAAACTGTTCTACTTCGTCTGAGTATGTGAGCCTGTGCATAAAAACTCACATTACAATATTTTAATGTGTTTTTGTCTTTTTATTCTTTATTTTTCTTTTGTTTTTGCAAAACAAAAAAGATATTCTGTGGAAGTGGCAAACCCAGAAAAAAATAGTGTGGCTGCAATACAGAGGCAATACGTAGCACAGGCAGGAAAGAGCTGTAATGCAAGATCTGACTGAATAATGTCAGTCCAACTCCATGGAAAACCTATCAACATAATAACCATTCAGAACTATACGCCAAGTACAGGAAGACATTAATCACACATCAGAACAACACATGCTTATGGGTGACTGCAGTGCAAAAATATATTAGTTGTTTAAGTATGGACTGAGCCCAGCATAATTGTTGCCTGTACATGTAACAGATTGCAGCATAGCCTCAGCCTATTCAACAGCCAAGTTCTAGCTCTCTCTCAATTCCATGAGGGGGAAAGGATGAGGAAAGTTAATTCTTCCTGCCCATTTCCTTACATCTTATTCTAGATCCACCCCAACAAGTTTAGGAAATGTTCAAAAGTACTTTGACATTACTGTGTTGACAGATAAAAAGCATTTAAGAATTAAAAACTCATTCTGTTTAGGCGGAAAAATACCAGTAGAGGTTTAAATATGAAATCTGAGGTCAATTTTTCCCCCCCAAACTTCTTATCATTTCTAAAGCCCAACCTCACAGCATGTGCCTGTCTTAAAGGGACTATGCTTTTATGTTTCATGCTGTTCTTGTTTTCTTTGTGCCCCATGAAATCGAGTATTGTTTCCCAATTTTGATGGCACAAGAACAGATGAACTGTGGTAGGCTTTGCCCCTTGAAGCCTTTTGTAAACATGGCACTCAACGATCTTAGCAGATGTCTCTGATTTGAGCCCTTTTACCACTTTTCACAGGAGAGAATTATGGGGAAATGAAGAAGATCTGGCTTGAAGCCCATCCACACCAGGAACGATGTGTTGACATGGCTAGAAGCACTCGGAATCCAGCCATCTACCCCAAAAGTGTAATTTTCTGATCAGCCATCCTGATCAGATGGTCCTTCTAAACAAAATCTTCTGTCATTTCTCTCTCTCCTGGGTCACTGCACTCCGCTCAGCCCATTATTTATTTATTTTCTAACCCACATTTTTACTCAGTTTATCCTTATGTTATTAATTGTCCCTGAGACAGCTTTGCATCCCAGGCACATCTGTTAGCTGAGATCTGCCAAATTCCATGATGTGCTCTTTTGATGCTTCCCTCCCTCTCCCCAGAAAATTGACACTATAAATGCCGTATTTCCTCACAGCAAATTCATATGGTAATAGTGTCCTACTGGCTGTTTTTTATCCTTGGCAATTTCTAATTTGCCTTTCTAGCCTTTTGAATGTGTAGCCTGAAATCCCATACAAAGTTAAGATGCTTAAATGTTATTGACTATTGGGTGTTAGCATGACAGCTACAAACTTAGATTGCAATCCTAAGCATTGTTGCCTGGAAATAAGCTATCTTTAAATTGACAGCTCTGTCTTCCACATAGAAAGACTTAGAAGTGAGACATTGTGTTATTTATTCACTATCAAATGGTGAAAGCAGGTGGAGTGTCAAAAATACTGAATATAAAAGGTGGTGGATAAGTATCCTATAGCTAATTATTTTTCCAGATGAAATGGGTTAATCTAATATATCCTTGCCTTTTGCTTTTTGTGTCAAATCAACCCAAAGCATTGTAGTAATCTTTCATGACAGACACAGCATCTCTTCCTTTATTTAAATGTGTAGCTTTCACTGTCTAAAACATAGGGTACATGACACTTATATTTAATAGAGTGAGACAACTAAAAACTAGAAACATATCAATCAATGTTTGTTGTTGTTGTTGTTGCCTGCCATCAAGCTGCCTCTGACTTATGGTAATGCTGTAAATGAGAGATCTACAAAATATCCTGTCCTCAACAGTCCTGTTTAGCTCTTGTAAACTGAGTCCTATGGCTCCCTATAAACTTTGTTTTAGTCTATCAAGCACAACTTGATCTTCTTCTGAAAATCTGTGGTTTGTTCCAGTAGCCAACAGGTACAGCATTTCTGATATGATCTTGAATGCCTCTTCCTCTTGAAATCAGACATTACTTTCTGGGGGCGGCAGGCCGCTGAGGGAAAGAGAGTTGGAAACTGGAAACACCAGGCCTTGCTTTGTTGACTTAGCTATTTCCCTGCTTGCAGGTACACAAGAAAACCTTACCTACAGAGGCAGTGCCTCTGCATGTGCCTTAGGGCCTTTTCACACGACCCCTCAGATCCGCTGGTCCCTTAAATTCGGACCAGCGATCTTGAGGGTTCCTTGCTGTTCCTCCGTCCCCACCCCCTCCGCACTTCCTTGTTGTGTCTGCGGGAGGGGAGGGAGGGGGGAAAAGCCTTAGAGATGGACAAAAGAAGAAACCCTTACCTCCTGTGCATGGAAGCTTGCTCCGAGCCCCGGTTTTACTTCCTGGTTGCTCTTAAAGGGGCGGAGGCGAAAGAAAAACAACAAAAAGAAGCAAGGAGAGCTCAGGCACGCTCCACATCAAATATTTTTCACCTCCCAAAAGCAAGTACAAGAAAGTGCAGCTGGGTCGCGCTTAGGTGGGCGGGTCGCACTTAATTGTCTGCAAACTCCGGACCTGGTGGGAAAACATTTTTAAGGTCCGGAGCTTGCAGCCCTTTGCGGCGGAGCTTAGGGGTCGTGTATAAACGCCCTTAGTATTGTGTCAAGTTTGGTGCTGTTTTTACATATAAGCATCTAGTGACCTCGTGGTGTCAATTGGTGAATACCTGGAAGGGGTTACTTAAATAACTAGTGGTGGCATCATTAGGAAATCCAGTAATGTCACATATATGACATAATCACCAACACACTCTCTAAGAATTAAGTACTGTTGCATGGAATTGGAACCATTTATGACTACATGACAACATGATTGTATGACAACATGATTGTATGACTACATGATTGTATGACTACATACAATCTGTGTCTCAATCTGGAACCTTGGACTGGTAATGTCCACCTACATTTGTCTATTCCACAGAAACAGGTATTATAGGAAAGGAATAGGTAATACACCAATATAATATGGGGTAAAAATTCTGCTTCCAGATGATTGTAAGACAGGAACTGGCATACCACTCCAGTATTCCTGCAAAGAAAAGTCCATGGACCTGGAGTCACGAAGGGTCAATCACAACTGTAATGATGCAACACACACACACACACACACACACACACACACACACACACACACACACACACCAACACACACACACACACACAGTACACACAGGCTGTTCATTCTTTCTCTCAAATATATAATTTTCAAAATCAAAGTAAGTACTAAATGATTTGAATGCAGGAAAATATACTGCATGAACAGTTTTTTGTAATGTATATTAATTGCTTAGGCTGTTCAGTATTCTTTCTCTCAAATGTATATAATTTTCACTATATCAGATGTAGAGTTATTGCTATGGAACCTAACTTAACTGGAGAGGAAAATATACTGCATGAACAGTTTTTTGTAATGTATATTACTGATTGCATTTCTCTTGCCAGATGTGTAGAGACATGTGGAGATTTTATAATTTTCAGTTTTGATATGCACATAATTTCTGCTGTTAGGGAAAGTGTTTCACTTCATTTGAACAGAATATTTTTTACTCTTTGAAAGACATATCAGTTACCTGTTCTACAAATGAGCTGTCCTGCAGAGACTTTGGAATAGGCAAGTGTATTGTGGTGATGTATCATTTTTAATAAAAATATACGTTGTCTTCCAGTTCTGCGCTAGGAGCATTCGTGCCGCTGCTGTTGCATATAAAAATAAGGTCCTAAACTATTTAGATACAAATCTATGGAGATCTCAGTTCTAAAGCACATATTCATCAGTTTACTATTTTCATAATTATCTATGACTTTTCATTATTTCTTAAAGATGAGTAAACTTCTACAATCATAAACTCAACTTGGAAGCAATGGTTGCCTTACCAAAGTTTTTTTTCTGCCAAGTTGTAAAAATCTCAGTAAGACATGGTGGGGTTTAAAATCTAATTACATAAAATTAAATATTTCAAGCTACTGAGGAAAATATTAAGACGTTTCCAATTTCCAGAATAATATACCTCCAGAGAAGATAGTAAAAACAGAGCAATTATAAAATCTTAGAAAATTAATTAGACCTTATCTAAGATGGGCATGTTTGGAAAGGGCAGAGCAGAAAGTGAAATATAATCCTGGCTTGTATAAAATGGACTACAGTAATTCTAAAATGTTTTTTTCCATTTAAGAATGATGAAGCAATTGAATTTTTAAACAGTGTACATTGGTTCCAATGTGACCGTTCAAATGTATACTCTTGTCTCAAAAAAGAGTAAGATCTGTTCCACCCTGGATAACAAAAAGGGAATCTGTAGCTGAATCTTCAAACATTTCTTTCTTTTTCTTTCTTTCTTTCTTTCTTTCTTTCTTTCTTTCTTTCTTTCTTTCTTTCTTTCTTTCTTTCTTTCTTTCTTTCTTTCTTTCTTTCTTTCTGTGACAGACATTTATTTATGTGCCACCCAAGGGACCCGATACCAAAACACAAAAGGAGCAATATAGTATATGCGGTCCAATGCAGTGAGGAGTGTGCAGACCACTACACTGGAGAAAATAAACACCCATGAAACAGAAGGATGACCCAACATAGGAGGGGTAACAGCTCAGGACCCGAATCAGCAGTACACCTTCATTTGAAGGACAACGGGCACTCATTAAAAGATGAGGATGTACACATATTAGACAGAGAAGATAGGTGGTTTGAGAGAAGGGTCAGGGAAGGCATTCATGTGAGCATTGAAAACCCCCTCCCTCAACAGAGGTGGCGGCCTCAAGCATAGTCTATCTGCCACTTATAGGCTGTGATTTCAACAATATCTAGACAAGTAAAAAAATACTTCACACCGTCACCACCAAGGCCATAGCTAACAACCCATACTTTATGGGTTTCAGCACTTTAGGCCATTGTTCACCTTAAGGCTATTGAGACTGTTGTCTACCTAACAAGCCTATTCAGGCCATTGTTCATTTTATGAGCCTATTTCAGACCATGGTGACAAGAGGTCAAAGTGAACTATAAGATGGAGGACTTACAACTAACTTTCTTCAGATTGACAAAGCTGTTTGATTGAACAGCAAAATGTTTCAATCATTTCAATCATTTTTCTCCTGTGGAGGACTCCAGGGCAATGGCCCACTGCCGGCCCGTGTCCCCCCCCCCTTCGATCCTTGCCATGCTTGGCTGATAAAATCTGCCGGCGGGAGCATGGCCGAATGGGCTTCTGTCATCGCCACCGCCTCCTTCAGTGAGGGGGGTTTTCCCTCTTGTCTGAAGGAGACGGTGGTCAAGCCCATTCTTAAAAAACCTGACCTAGCATCGGATGATTTGGCAAATTACTGCCCGATTGCTAACGTCCCGTTCATGGGCAAGGTTATCGAGAGGGTGGCTGCAGTCTGGCTGCAGTCATACCTGGAGGAACAGCAGTGCCTTGATCCTTGCCAATCCGGGTTCAGGCCCTACCAGGGGACCGAAACAGCTCTGGTCGCGCTGCAAGATGACCTAATCCGGGCGGCCGACAGGGGTTGCTCTACCCTGTTGGTTCTACTGGATTTGTCAGCGGCCTTTGATACCATCGGCCACGGTATCCTACTGGATCGGCTCTCCGAGGTGGGGATTGGAGGCACTGCTCGCAGTTGGCTCCGTTTCTTCTTGGAGGGCCGTCCCCAGTATGTTCAGCATGGGGGGGGGGAGTTGTCGGCACCGTGGCTCCTCCCTTGCAGGGTTCCGCAGGGGTTGTCTCTGTCCCCTATGCTGTTCAACATCTACGTAAGGCCGCTGGCTGGGGTCATTAGGAGATTTGGAGTCTGCTGTCACCAGTATGCTGATGACACGCAGCTCTATCTCTCCTTTTCCACCTCTGCAGTGGAAGCTGTTCGGACCCTCGATTGGTGCCTTGATGCGGTATTGACATGGACCAGGGCGAACAGGCTCAAGCTCAACCCTGGGAAGACGGAGGTTATGTTCTTTGGGAACTCGCCATCTGGGTATGGAGGCCCCCTCCCCTGTTTGGATGGAGTTTCCCTCCAACTCGCGGAGAGGGTGCGGAATCTGGGTGTGGTTCTGGATCCGGCGCTTACCCTGGAAGCCCAGGTGGCGGCCGCAACCAGATCCGCTTATTACCATCTTCGCCAAATCGCCCAGATCCACCCATACCTGGATGGTGACTCTCTGAGAACTGTGGTCCAAGCGCTGGTGATCTCGAGGCTGGACTACTGCAATGCCTTCTACATGGGGTTGCCCTTGACTCTTCTCCAGCGTTTGCAGCGGGTACAAAATGCGGCTGCCAGGCTGGTGGCGGGTGTGCGTCATTACGACCACATCACCCCAGTTCTGGCTCGCCTGCATTGATTGCCCATTGCATCCCGGATTAGATTCAAGGTCCTGGTTTTAGTTTATAAAACCCTCCATGGCTTGGGCCCGGACTACCTGTCAGAGCGGATCGTCCAGCGATCAACTTCGGCCCGACCTGTTCGGCAGTCGCGAGCGCACTCGCTCCGGGTCGCCACCCCTCGAGAGGCCCGGAAGATGCTTACACGTAACCGGGCCTTCTCGGTGGCAGCCCCCTCACTTTGGAACACCCTCCCAACCAATGTGCGCTCTGCAGAGTCCCTGCCGGCCTTTCGCAAAGCCTTGAAAACGCTTCTCTTTCGCGAGGCCTTTGGCGAGCATTAATTAATTCCCCCCCCCGCCATCAAAATCTTGTCTCTAAGTAACACCCTCCTTTAGTCGGCGATGCTAGGGCGCTGTTATGTTTCATATGTTTTTATATCCTCTTACAATGTTTATTTGTTTTATCCTGCTTCATTGTTGTTTGTTGTATTGTTGTTTGATTATTGCGCTTAGTCGCTACCCTGTGAGCCGCCCAGAGTTCCTCCGGGAAGATGGGCGGGATATAAATGCAATAATAAATAAATAAAATAAATTAAGAAAAAGAAGTGCACTTGCCATGACTCAGCTTCTAGACAAACTCACCTGGATGACTGAGAATCTTCACAGATCCCTTCTACAACAACTGTCCTGCTGCTTGGAACAGTAAGAAAGGAGTATATTCTTGCTGTATGTAAAATTGGTAATAAAAATACAAAAAGCAACATGGTATTTTAAAACCTAACACCACCACACTAATTTGCAATTCTAGCTTTTAGAAAATCAATTAAGTTTGATACAAGAAAGAAAATCTTGTCAAAAGTCCCACAGTGTTCTATTGAAAATGAAATGGTAGTACAAACATTGAGAGTTGGGAAACTCTTTAGGAAATATTTCAATATTTGAGCCTCCCTGCATCCCCAATTTGAATCATAATACATTAACAGCGAGTAGCAGCCAAGTTAATTATTCTTTGTTGCTGCTGCTGTTTGAATTGCATTAGGTTTTCTAATCAAAACTACATAGAAGCACCATTATACCTTCTTGCTCTATAAATTTTCACTGACTACCTGATTTACCCAGATCATGCTTAATTTATCATTTAATAGATTACTATTTTCCCCCTAACTGGTGTGGTGCAGTTGGTATAAACCCCTTATAACTACCTATTTTGTAGACTTGTGGTGCAGGTAAATTTGTGCTCATGACCTGGGATTCAATCCCAGGTAGCAGGCTCATGATTGACTCAGCCTTCCATCCTTCCGAGTAGGTAAAATGAGTACCCTGCTTGCTGCGGGGGGGGGGGGAGAGAGGGATGTGTGGCCTGCATACTGTAATTAAAAACTGTAAACCGCCCAGATACTACTTGAACTGGTATGGGGAGGTATGTAAGCAGACCACTTTGTTTTTTGCTTTACTATCTGCACTCCAGAGGACAATAAAGGATATTATTGTGCACAAGAGTGCAGCAAATATATTGGTGCTAGCAGAGCAAATCAATCTTCAACAGTATAAGGTAATTTTAAAAATGGGGGAAAGCCCCAATAAACAAGTATAATTTTAAGCCTTCGGATCAGCACCCTATTTGAAACACTTGTATCAGATAGTCTGCGCTTTCACAATGCCAAATGTGGGAAATTTTGTGCAACAGGTTATTGAATTAGGATTTTTTTTAAAAAAAGTATAGCTGTTTATTACTTATGTTCAGGAACATTGTCCTCCCATGCAAAATGATGAGATGAGACATGTCATGGGATTTAACTGGGCCACACTTTATTAACTCATAACTTTATTTCAACAAACAGCATCAGGAGGGGCCTGGCATCAGCATAGCCTGGTTGGAACCCCAGGGTCTCCCGGAACCCCTCCAACCAGGCAGCATAGGGCGAGGTACAAACCCCCAGGTGGTACAGTCATCTGACAGCACCCACTGGGCCGTTCAATGGGTGTACCACTCCCTGCATTGAATTGGATTGCAAAGCGTTAATCCAGACGCAGGGAGGCATCCACGTGTATCCACCCCGATACTGCAATCTCAGGATCGGCAGTGCCGTGGTTATTGGGTATTTGGGGACAGATGTTCTGTTGCATCCTTACTGGTGCCCTTCATCTGCTTCTGCCACCAGTGTGACCAACAAACAGGTGACTTTTAATAGTGCCAGTACCAGTGTGGAATAGGCGAAAAATCCCCCCTCTCAACAGCCAATTTAGAGTGCGGGTCAAAAATTCCTATCCAGCCCCCGTAGGCAACCAGTTACACTCATACTAGTCCTTAAAAGTGGTGGGTGGGTAGGGAACGCTGGACGCAAAAGGCTTTATAGGGCACTCCCACCCCTTCTGGACACGATTGCTGATCCTGCTCTCTCTCGCATTCTCGCAAGAGGGCAAAACAGATCTGCCGGCCGAAGAATCCAGCCACGGAGCCGACAATTTACACAAAATCCTCCAAATTAAAAGAGCACATAAAATTTGAAAAGGCCAATCTTGCTTGCCTTGAAAAAGAATAGTTAGCTGTTCAGTATGACTTTCTTTTTTAATGTGAAAAGGATTCCGGATGAGGTATTTATCCTCAGACTGGCCTTGGGGAGTGGCGTGGGGTTGAGGGTTGGGGGGAAGAGTCACTTTTTAATATAAAACTGAACATACATGGTATAGGCTAACTGGAAGTGCTTTGCAACATGAAATACTGCATTCATTCATACATGGGGAAGATATTCAGAGAGAAAGAGGGCATAGAGATTGCTTCCTGTTTTTGCAGGAGGTAAGGGGCGGAGTTTTATCTTTAAATAGCTGCTCCCAGCAGCATGCGCCTAACGCCGCATGCAAACTAAAAAAAATATATGAGTATATTTGAGTTCCCAAGCCAAGCTATTCCTGAGGAGATCCTACACACATTAGCAAGTTAGCACTGGAAACTTCCTGATATGCTTGCACTTGGTGTAGAGGTGCTTTAGTGGCCCCTACACTGTTAGATTTTGAATAAAAAACAAAAGAAGTAAAGAGTCTTACTAGATAAAAAAAATTAGTGTAAGTTTACATTTTTGAGACCTTGAATACATTTTATTGCACTCGTTAAAATGGAGTTGGAGGGAGCAGCTGTAGTTACCTGCAGTACTTGTGCCATGATTGTCATCTTGACAGAGTGTGTGCAGAACTACATGTGCTGCAAGTGCAAGCTGGTTGCGCTATTGGAAGAGAAGGTCCAGCAGCTAGAGGCTCGCATATCAGACCAGCAACATATTAAGGAGCTAGAGCGGTTCTTGGACAGAGCGGAACGGACTATCCAGGTCCAAGAAGAGACAGGGCACACTTCTGAGGATGAAGTCACTTCCCCAACTCAGGAGGTAGATGGGTGGAGGAATGTGACTCAAAGGAGTAGAAGGCCAAGGGATCGCTCAGAGAGTCTCATATTGCACAATCAGTTTGAGGCTCTTTCCCTCAGCACACCTCATGAGGCACACACAGAGGAAGATTTGGTTTCACCAGAGGATCTCTCCCTCATCACTATTGATGAGATAGAAGATCAGGTACATGTAGATGAACAGGCTGCAGGAGAGAAGCTTCTTGTACTAGGGGATTCTATCATTAGAAATACAGAGGGGTGGATTTGTGACGAGCATGATAACCGTATGGTCACTTGCCTGCCAGGTGCAAAGGTTGCAGACATCACGAGAAATCTAGATAGCTTGTTAGAGAGAACAGGGAAGGAGCCAGTGGTCATGGTACACGTTGGTACCAATGAAGTCGGGAAGGCCAAGCGGTCAGTCTTGGAAGCCAAATTCAGGTTGTTAGGTAGAAGATTGAAGTCCCGGGCTTCCAAGGTAGCATTTTCAGAAGTGCTACCTATTCCTCGTGCAGGACCTGCAAGGCAGGCAGAACTCAGAAGCCTCAATGCGTGGATGAGGCGATGGTGTCGAGAGGAGGGCTTTAGATTTGTCAGGAACTGGAGAACATTTTGGGACAAGCCAAACCTGTTCAGGAGGGATGGGTTGCACTTGAATCATGATGGGACCAGATTGCTGGCACTCAACCTCAAAAAGGCAGCAGAGCAGCTTTTAAACTGATAACTGGGGGAAAGCCGACAGGAGCTGAGTGGCATCAGGTTCGGAACACCTCATCCTCGGGGAATGAGGTTGGAGAGGGTAGAGAATCACATAGAGAAGACATAGCAGGTATTAGCACTGGGAGAATAACGGAATGTGACAGTTTGTCTACTGAAAATAAAAGCTGTCGGGGGAAAAGAACAAGGCAGCAGCTGTTGTTGCGGGACCCACTGTACAGGTGCTTCTACGCCAATGCTCGAAGCCTCCGAGCAAAGATGGGAGAACTTGAACATTTGGCAGCTAGGGATAACATAGATATAATAGCCATAAGAGAAACCTGGTGGAATGAGGAGAACCAGTGGGATACAGCAATCCCAGGCTATAAACTCTATAGAAGGGATAGAGAGGGGCGGGTTGGAGGAGGAGTGGCCATCTATGTCAAAGAAGGGGTAAAATCCAGCAGAATGGAGATGGACAGAGGGTCTGACTCCACCATAGTATCACTTTGGGTTAAACTACCAGGTCCAAGGAGTGATGTGATAGTTGGAGTATTCTATCGTCCACCAGATCAAAAACTTGAGGGGGACCTTGAAATGAGGAGAGAAATCATGGAGGTGGCTAAGAGGGATAGGATAGAATCATGGGGGACTTCAATTATCCCCACATTGACTGGGTCAATGTGAGCTCCGGGCAAGAAAGAGAAACTGGGTTTCTCGACTTGCTGAATGACTGTGCCTTAGAGCAACTTGTCATGGAGCCCACCCGAGAACAGGCAACTCTGGATCTAATACTGTGCGATACTCAGGACCTGATCAGGGATGTGAATGTCACTGAGCCTCTGGGGAACAGTGACCATGCTGCAATTTCCTTTGCCATGCATGTCGGAGGAAGAGTGTCAACCAAATCAGACATAAAAACCCTTGATTTTCGAAGGGCAAACTTCCCTCAGATGAGGAAACTAGTTAGAGAGAAATTGAAGGGGAAGGTTAGAAAAATCCAATCTCTTCAGAGTGCATGGAGCCTCTTTAAAACAACAATAATAGAGGCCCAGCACAAGTGCATACCACAAAGAAAGAAGAGCTCATTTAAGTCCAAGAGGACACCGGCATGGTTAACGAGTGGAGTTAGAGAGGCTCTAAAGCACAAGGAGAGGTCTTTCTGTAAATGGAAATCCTCCCCAAATGAGGAAAATAAAAAGGAACACAAACTCTGGCAAAAGAAATGTAAGAAGATGATAAGGGAGGCAAAGAAAGATTTTGAGGAACGCATGGCTAGCAATATAAAGGGTAATAATAAAAGTTTCTTTAAATATGTTAGAAGTAGAAAACCTGCCAGAGAACCAGTTGGCCCTCTGGATGGTGAGGGAGGAAAAGGGGAGGTTAAGGAGAACTTGGACATTGCAGAGAAATTGAATGAGTTCTTTGCGTCTGTCTTCACGACAGAGGACCTTGAGCGGATTCCGCTGCCTGAGCCGCCCCTCTTGACTAAAGAATTAAATCAAATACAGCTTAAAAGAGAGGAGGTTTTATGACTAATTGATAAATTGAGGATTAACAAGTCACCCGGCCCAGATGGCATCCACCCAAGGGTTATTAGGGAACTGAGAAATGAAATTGCAGATCTCTTAACGGTTATATGCAACTTGTCTCTTAAAACGGCCACAGTGCCGGAGGACTGGAGAATAGCAGATGTCACACCAATTTTTTAAAAAGGAAGGAGGGGGGACCCGGGAAACTACAGGCCAGTTAGCCTTACATCTGTCCCAGGGAAGATGGTGGAAAGCCTCATCCAAGAGAAAATCTTAAAACACATAAAAGAACAAACCTTGCTGAGAGAAAATCAGCATGGCTTCTGTAAGGGTAAATCTTGTCTGACAAACCTTTTAGAATTTTTTGAAAAGGTCAACAGGCACATGGATTTGGGTGAACCAGTGGATATAGTCTATCTGGATTTTCAGAAGGCTTTTGACACAGTCCCTCACCACAGGCTGCTGAGAAAATTGCACAGTCAGGGGATAAGAGGGTAGGTCCTCTTATGGATTGAGAACTGGTTGAGATCCCGGAAACAAAGAGTAGGTGTCAATGGGAAATTTTCACAATGGAGAGAGGTGAAAAGCGGTGTGCCCCTGGGCTCTGTCCTGGGACCGGTGCTTTTCAATCTGTTCATAAATGACTTGGAGACAGGGATAAACAGTGAGGTGGCCAAGTTTGCCGATGACACAAAACTTTTCCGTGTGGTAAAAACCAGAGAAGATTGTGAAGAGCTCCAGAAGGACTTCTCCAAACTGGGGGAATGGGCTGAGAAATGGCAAATGCGTTTTAATGTAACCAAATGTAAAGCAATGCATATTGGGGCAAAAAATCCAAACTTCATCTATCAACTCATGGGCTCTGAGTTATCCGTGACGGATCAGGAAAGAGATCTTGGTGTGTTGGTGGACAGCTCCATGAAGGTGTCTCCCCAATGTGTGGCAGCGGTGAAGAAGGCCAATTACATGCTAGGGATTATCAAAAAGGGGATTGAAAATAAAACAGTGAACATTATAATGCCTTTATAAAAAACAATAGTAAGGCCCCACCTGGAGTATTGTGTACAATTCTGGTCACCGCATCTCAAGAAAGACATAGTGGAACTGGAAAAGGTGAAGAAGGTAGCGACTAAAATGATTACTGGCCTGGGGCACCTCCCTTATGAAGAAAGGCTAAAACATTTGGGCCTCTTTAGTCTGGAAAAAAGGCGCTTGAGGGGGGATATGATTGAGACATACAAAATAATGCAGGGTATGAGTAAAGTGGATAGAGGTAAGCTCTTCTCTCTCTCCCAAAATGCCAGAACTAGGGGACATACACTCAAATTGAGGGCTGGGAGAGTAAGAACTGACAAAAGAAAATATTTTTTCACCCAGCGTGTTGTAAGTCTATGAAACTCCCTGCCACAGGATGTGGTGATGGCATCTGGCCTGGATGCCTTCAAAAGGGGATTGGACAGATTCCTGGAGGAAAAGTCCATCACATGTTACAAACCATGATGGAGATGTGTAATCTCCAGGCTTTAAACCAGGGTACTTCAAGGGCCAGATGCAGGGGAGTGGTATCAGGAGACAGATATCTAGTCTCATGCGCTCCCAAACGCATCTGGTGGAGCCACTGTGAGATACAGGAAGCTGGACTAGATGGGCCTTTGGCCTGATCCAGCATGGCTCTTCTTATGTTCTTATGTTCTTATGTTCTAAAGGTCACAAAAAGACTGAAAATACAGGTTTTCTTTATATAGCTTCTTTAAATAGAGAGGTTTTCTAGAAGAAGAAGAAGAAGAAGAAGAAGAAGAAGAAGAAGAAGAAGAAGAAGAAGAAGAAGAAGAAGAAGAAGAACCTTGTTATTTTAAAAAGTAATGGAGTGACAGTCCTCTGGAAAGGGGAATGTGTTCCCGTGTATCATCAGGGAATTACAATTTTGTAAGGCATAAACCCTAAGTATTTTTTCTGACCTTAGCAAAACAGATAGCAGATGTATCTTGTTCTAAACTTTACTAAACATTTTCTTGGGATTTCTAAGACCAAACAGTCCCTTCACATATGTTTACAAAATGGAAATCAGCTCCACCTCTAGGGTAATCTGAATTTTTGCCCCTGCCAGTCAGTACTCTTTGCTAAAATTTTAAATCCTTCCTAGCCAAAAACGCTTATCAGAATTATGTTTGCATGATGATTCTGTGTCTTGTTGTAAACTTGGAGATAGAAAAAGAATATGTTAAATGTTTTAAAAATAGATAGATACTGAAAACTTTTTAAAAACATATTTTGGAAGCATACAGAACAAATATTAAGAAGCTACGTAACTTGTTTAAGGTGCCACTTGGCAGGACATTATTTGTCACAGTGTTATACCCAGTGTCTATAGCTATTGTGTATAATTTAATCCCAGCCCTATCGTTGGATCCCTGCATCTGGTCAAATCCTGACCATTGTGGATATGGAGCAGTCTCTCACCTGAGCTCCCTCTTGACCCCACTGATATGGTGTCGTCAATCCCAGTCTGTGTGGCATGGAGGGACTGGAAGGTTGGTAGAACACCATGGCCAAATATCTGGTTTCCAAGTAGTGTTTTGTGAGGAAGCTGACTCACCTGCCATCCTCACTTCATGTGATGCCACCTCACATACTGCAGTCCTGAAACCTCCAAACCTCTCCTCTCTTCCTCATCAATTGGTTGATGTGTGACACCAGTTGAAAAGGCTGAAGCGGTGCTGCTCTCCCTGTCCACTGTCCTCTGGCCACATCCCTGCATGGTGAAGGTTCATCTACTGTCATCTGGGTTTGTACCTCTGCTGCACTTGAAACACCCAACAGTGCTGTTGCTGTTGCACCTGCATGCTCACTCTCCAAAGCAACAATTCACAACATCAGCTAGCTGTCTCAACGCCCCCTCCAGTGAGCTATGCTTATCCAAAGCCCTCTTTTTAAAACAACCCCTCCCAAACTTGTAGGAGTGCAACCTTGCCCCAACCACCTTCCACTTGTCAATACTAAACCTGAGGGATGACATATGCTAAACACCCCCCCCACACACACACACACATACACAACCAGCTGGCCTTGTTGAAAACATGACGAGCCATGAGGTGGCTTCAACATCAAAACTGCTTCTACCCCTTGTGCTGCTCTCTTGCTGCTCTGCTGCTGAGTTGCTGCACACAAAAGAGGCCGGGGCAATGAAGTGGAGCCCTTATAAAGGGAAGCCAAGCCTGGCTCTGTTGAGCCACTCTCCCCCGCCTCTTCTGTGCTTGCCCCACCTGCGCAGGCAGGCAAAAATCTCCTGGACAGCAAAACGCATCGTGAAAGGAGCATTTTCAGTACATGAGTGAGGTATTTCACCTTTTTATCTGGTATCAGTGACAGGAAAGCTGGTTTTTGGCAGCTATTCTTGGCAACTGCCCTTTTATATTCCCAAAATACACTGATAAGTGCAGCTTATGGGGCACTTTGGGACAGTCCAAAGGCAGCTGAGAAAGCCAGCTCCACTACTGCCATCATGCTTGATGTCCCAGGAAGGTTAAGAAGAAGAAAATGAATGTGAATAATGAATCAAGCAGAAGTTGAATGCTAAAGAATAAAGCAAATGTCACCCATATGAATGAATAGCAGAACTGATAAAATCTCAAATGGAAAAAGCAAAGGAGTCAATGAAAAGTTTTTTTTAAAATGTAGTCTTATGAGAAAGAAGTAGCTAATTCCATTTCTGCCTTTCTGCAGAAAGAGAAGCCTGTGTTCTATCTAGTGAGTATAAATATGCATGTTCATAGTTTCTTTCTCCAATAGGGACAATGGATCTGTAATACAAGCCCAATCACAAATGACATTTTGAACCTTCAAGAATTTCCCCCCATTTTAATTCCAGAGCTGAGATCTGGACATGAAATGCACTGTTGGATTGATCAGAGTGGGCAGCTTTTATATCTTCCTGTGTCAGATACTTCTTCGCCCAAAACATCAACTGCTTCACAGCTAGATTTGAACAACAAATGCATTTGAAATAATTATATTTCCTTGAAGCTGCACTTCAAGAGCCTCGTGGCGCAGTGGTTAAATGCCTGTACTGCAGGTAAAACTGTGCTCATGACCTGGGTTCAATCCCCGGTAGCAGGCTCAAGGTTCACTCAGCCTTCCATCCTTCCGAGGTCGGTAAAATGAGTACCCAGCTTGCTGGGGGGGCAATGTGTAGCCTGCACACTGTAATCAAAATTGTAAACCGCCCAGAGACTACTTGTAGTGGTATGGGGCGGTATATAAGCAGAACACTTTTTGCTTTTGAATAATAGCCTTTAACAAACTGACTAATCTTAAAAACATCAATTCACATGTGAAAGATTCCCCCCTCCAAAACAATTATAGGTCACATAAGTACAGGTTAAGAGAATTGTGCCATTTCAAAACTTTAAAAAGTAAGAGAAAATAATATTAAGGTTGCAATGATCCCCTGATTGTCAGCACAGCAAAACACAATAAGGTTCTTACAAAAACCGACCCCAATCTCTGATTTATGAATCTGGGATATTGTTCTTCTGAATCAATAATTCAGAATGCCTGGAAATGGCCTGATGTCACTGCACAAAATTAGGCAAGCATTTCCAGCAAGAAAAAGGATGAAATGTGAGGCAAAAGTGTAAGCGCAGTGCATACAACAGAGATGCATACACACGCATATAACCTACAACCTCTCATGTAAAATCATGTTGTTATGCTTGCTCAACAGAATGCAGACCAGAAAGCCATCTTCCAATTTCCAAATGTATTCCAAACCTGAAGAAATGTTATACAGGACCAAAAGCTCTCTGAATCTGTTGTGTGCATGTTTCCCAAAATATGCCCCCTCACTTTTTGAAATAATTAAAAAGGGAGAGCTATGGGTTACTGCTATAATTGGACCTAATTTGGTGATTGAAAACCCAGTTCCAAAGTTATAATTTTTCATTTTGGCTGCCCCTATTTTAAAAATTGCCTTACAGAATGTTGATATGCTCTGCTGCTACAAGGCATTTCTGCACTGTCATGCAGCAATAATACTTAAAATCTTTAAAGTGCTGCAAATTTTTTGCCATTTTTTTTAGCTTAGCTTCCTAAATGAAAATAGTAAGCCTATCTGTGTGGAATTGTTTCTGTGTCTTGTAACATCTGAATCAGCTTGTGTTAAGAGGTAATGGAACTCAAATTAATACAGAGGAATGGCCTTGAGTTTTTTTGATGTTAGGATTAACAAGAGTTTCTAAGGGTTTGGGGGAGGGAGAGAGACTGCAACAAGAGAGGAGAATTGCTCTGGGAATCCAAATAACTTTTAAAACTAGTGTAGCAAGATCCAGGTTACTTGAAAAGATTCAAGGTTATCATTTCTGTTTTATCACACTGAATGCACAATATAGGACAGATCATCATTTTCCTTTAAGTGCCAGGAGCACCTCTCTTGTGCAGATGATAAACTGCCTGCATAATGAAAAACAGGTAAGCACCAATCAACACAATTTTTTCCTTGTAAAAGCTACTGACTTTCTAATCTTCATAAAACAGATTTTGTGTGAAAGCATCTTGCCATCTTGCCATAAGCAGTGGAACATCTCAAGACTCTCTAAGTGTTCCTCCCTCCCAGCACCCCATCTGAAGACATGGTGGCACAGACAGTGAGATTTCAGCTGCACTCTGCAATGTGATTTTTATGGATATAGAAAGCAAATTTGATGATCAGGCAGTGCTCACATTGAAAAGTGAAATCAATCCGTGGACAAAGCTTTCTGAGCAGGGATAAAAAAACCCTACAAATATGTTTCAGTTACCTGCAAGTTTTCTTATTACTTACACAGATTTTCACATTTTTAGCAAAGCTATTAACACTATCAAATGCATATTGGCAGAAGCCTGGCAGATGCCCGGAATATGTTTGGTCTAATTTTGTTTCTTTGGTTTGATGAAATGCACTATAAATCTTTTATTAGAGCTGCCAAGATCAATAACAGAGATATCTTTGTAGGATGAGGCATCCAAATATGGATCCTCTAGGGAACTACATACCATGATCAGATGTGGAGGCACATTTAGAGTGAGTTAGATATACATGGCACTAGATGGGATTATGCATCTTCATTCTACTAGCTCAGGCCACAAGTCAATCATCCCTCTCTGTTCCTCACTGCTATCTGTTATGCTGAGTTTGTATGTTGGAAATTGAATGTTGCTCAAGTCAGAGATGTTATGTTGCATTTAAGTCAGGCACTGTTGGGGTTCACCCCAAGGTGTTGGGGAGAATTAGAGCAAGAGGCTGCTTTCTTGAGGGGGGAAAAGCAGCCCATCTCTGCCTTCCAAGCAGAGGGAAAACCGCTCATCTCTTAAAGAGCAGGGAGCTGAGGGATCAAAGAAGTGAAAGATGAATAAGAAGGCTTTGCTCAGAAATAAATGTTGACATGTTCTGTCCATCAGAAGTTGACTGAAGACAAAAGGCCTCCAGGTATTTTATTGAGTTAAAGGATTACACCATGCTATTTACTAATTAATGAGCACATAAACCTTTACTATAGGCTAGCAGCTACATCACCTTGCCAGGATTGGCCAAGAAACCTGTTGATGCCTATATGCAGGCAGGAATGTGCATCCATTAAGGTGAACTAAGCAGTTGCCTAGGGTGCCAAAATGGAGAGGGGGCACTGGCCAGCCTGCTGCCCCCCACCGCCCCCCGTGCCGCTGGCCCCCACCATCCGTTCCCCCACCATCCGCTGTCCGACCACTGCCCCCTGCGCCCATCGCCACCCACCCCCTGTGCCCGTCGCCGTCCACCCCCACACCTGTCACTGTCCCCCATCATCCGCTGCCCCCTACCACCGCACTGCCCCCCGCCCCCCACTGCTGCTGCCTGCTGCCCCGCCCCCCACCGCTGCCGCCGCCCCCCACAACAAACAAATTATCCAACTTTCTGCACTTCTTTTATTTTGCCCCAGATAATTAGCTGCACTGTATTATCTTTTCTTATCACATGATGAAATTAATCTTACCTTCTGAATGTTGTGTGTTTTATGATTTCTCCGTTTTTAAGTCGGATAATTTGTTGCCCGTTTTTCCCCTTCATTAGTCACCTTGTAATAAAAGAAATTGTTAGCATACTATCATAAATCCTTTTGTTAGCCTCAACTAGAGTAAACCTGTTAACTCAACCCTAGTAATCATAGTAGGGTTTGTAATGTTAATTTAGTATTTGAGGAGTGGTTTTAGCAGTACCACCTCCCAGAGAGTTTCTATGGCAGAGCTGGGGAAATGCACCCAAGCCTCCTTAGCAGCCAGCAACAGTATGCTGCCTATGTTTAAAATGTCTGCCTCTTCTCTGATTCTGTGCCATACAGTCAACATGAAAATATATTGCACAGTAAGACACATTCTTAGAACTTAATTTATTTTATCTTGTGTTGCATCACTCCTATTATATTAAGGCTATAAATCTGTGATTTGATTATGCAACATGAACTAGCTGTATAATAACAGTGCATTCTCCTTCTTAGTGTTGCTGTGGTGTCCATCTCTCTCTACTCCCTCCCTACCTCTTGAGAGATGGCAAACTTGCACAGCTCTATTTTTATCCAAGGAAAGACTTGTAGCAGCTGGTTAACTGGAGCTCCACTCCATGAGCTATTGTAGATTTAAGCATTTTCAGTAGCAACACTTGTCTAGCAGTGAGCTGAACTATTCTTGTGTGAAGTCAGTGAAAGAACCAGAACAGTGCAGGGAATGGTTTTTGCGGCCATAATTTCATTGGCCATATGCCTCCAGGATGGGCGTGTGATTTGTTCAGCTCATTGCCAGTCATTTGTACCGACATACAAAGAAGACTAAAAATACTTTTTGCTTCAGGCCTGATAGCTCCACTAGCTGGCCACCAATATGAGAGGTAACTAGTTTGTGGGCACCTGTAGTGAAAGGTCAATTTAACTGTCTTTGACAGTTGACATCAATTTTACAGTCAACTTCCCCTTTCTAATCTATTTGTCTCTGGTACAGGGAGGAAGGCAAAACTTTATATGATTGATGGAGTCTAGTTGTGGGAATGGAAGGATATAAACAGGTGTTTTGCAGTAGATGGCACAAATTCCTGATTGTTGGTTGAACAGTGGCAGCAGCGACATGACTCTCTTCAAAGTAGGGGGAAAATATGAAAGGCTGAAATAACTTGGGTTAGATTTTTGTCTGGAGGATTTGTGAGTAGACATGGGCACGACTCGGCAAAATTGTCATTTCCATTTTTGGTTATCGTTTCCGTTACGTAACGGAAATGGTAACGATAATTAAGCCATCAGAACTCGAACTCGAACCGAAAAAAGAAAAATTTGGTCGGGTTTTTCGTTTCCGTTTGTGGCATCGTGGTGATCGCGCAATGCGAAGCACAGAAAAAGTTTTTAAAAGTTTTTAAAGAAACCCCGACTCCCGGACAAAAAAAGCAGGTGAAAATATGCCTGCCTGAGGCTTTGTCACCTACCAGAGGTGTGGTTTCTGGGGGGTCCCCGGCCTTCCCCCCCTCTTCTCTTGTACTGGGCTGCTTGCACCAGGCTGGGGGGGGGTCATCATCATCGACTTGCCATGCCATGCGGTGGGGGGGGGATCCAAAATGGCGACCACAATTTTTCTTTTGAAATCGTGGTCAAAAAACACACCAAATAACCACAGAAACATGTGTAATTTATTTATTTTAAATGCCTGAATTTTTATAGTAGCAGCAGTGGGTTTTTTATAGCAATAAAACGTCGTATTGATTTTATTTTATTTTATATTATTTTTATTTTTTTTAGACCTGCCCATTTGGGCTGGGCATGGGATGGGACCATGCAAATTGTTTGAACCATTCCACCAATGGCATCACCAGGTTTTTGACTAACACTTCTGGATGTCTCGGAGGGCATAAAAAGCCGAGGCACCTTCCAGAAATCGCAGTTGGGTGTATGGATGTGGTTGAGGGAGGAGGGCTGGCTGCTGGTGCTGGTGTGATCCGATCGAGATTGAGGAGGGAGGCTGGAGGCTTTAGGATTTAAGTTAGGCAGGCAGGGAGGGAAATGAATTTAGAAAATAATTTCTTTGATTCCCTGCAGCTTTGTGTGCTGAAAGGAATAGCAGTTTATTCTTTATTTCTTCTCTGGCAGTTTGTGAGGATTTTTTTCTGATATTGGATAAAGGGGGAGGTTCGACTGGGAGTGGGAGGTGTGGATTTATTTTAAAAATATATTATATACTACCATTTATTTTCTATTTTCCCAACTTCAATTTGCTTGCACACAGACACACATTTGGGGTGCAAGCCAAGAACAGAACCTCTATCCTAAGTGATATCCTAACTGCCCACTCGCCCGTCCGCCCACGCCACCACCCGCCTGCAGCCCACGCTGCCGCCCGCCCACTTGCCTGCCCGCTGCTGCTGCCCGCCGCCTAGGGTGCAAAAACACCTAGCGCCGGCCCTGATTGTGGGATGCCCCTATGCTCTCGGAAGTCAAATCATGCTAAATCACGGTGGAAATGACAAACGACAAACAACAAACGGAAACGACAAATTTTTGAATTTTTTTGCGACAAACGGAAACGACCCAAAAGGGACCCGTTGCGACAAATGAAAACTCGAAACGTCATTTTTTCTGGTCGTGCCCATGTCTATTTGTGAGTTCCATTTGAGTCAAGTGTTCAAATCCCTGGTGTTACAAGTCTTTATGTGCAGCTGGCTCCATCCACTTGATGGATCTCTTTGCTGGATACACAGAGTAACTTGTAAGGCTGAAATCTATCTGCCCTTCCTCTATCCCATAAAACCCCATGACATAACAAATTTGTTAGTGTTTAAGATGTTAAAAAATTGTGTAGGTTTTTCTGCTCACCAGACTAAAATGAGTATACCCTCTGAAGTTTTTATCTATGACAAACTCTGGTTCCTTAAGGCATATTTAACATCGTTTTTATACAGCTTTAAACAAATACTTTATTACATAGGCATTTTACAACTTACTGATAATGAAACATACTCACCCACTAAAGAGCATTCCAGTGATGTATATGTAACAAGCTATACTCTGATTGATGGATCTCCCTACCAAAAAATAAAATAAAATAAAATAAAGTATGAGTGTTTTGTGGGAAAACACCAAAACAATTTCCTCTTTCATTTTCATTCATTTCACCTGGGGTCACTTATTCTATACCTGCCACACTCAATAAGATCAGGAGTTGGGCAAATGAAATTTGTGAGTAGTCTTGAATTGCTCAAGGGCAACATATGATTTGAAATAGCACCAAACACTAACCTACCAGGAGCAGAATTGTCAGTCATTCCACATGGGAATCAATAGCAAAATAAATGCTTTGATCAGGACATGCTCCAGATAAGCACTGGGGGGCTGCACTTTATATGTAAATTTTGACATCTCTGGCAGAAATTGGTTAAAGCAAGTATTAAAATTAGGAGGAAATGTCTCTAGGAAGGTGTGTAGCAGAAGTTACATGAAATAAACAAATTTTACTACTCAACCATATGCCAAGGACATATTCAAAGCCCATAAAATGTTTATCTAATACTTCCTTTAATTACATAGGAGGAAGCTGTCTATACTAAGAGAGGCCTTTGCTCTACCTTATCTAGGATAATTAGTTCTGTCTGGCAGTGACACTCTAGCATAATTCCTACTTATCTCTTCTCAAAGATGCTTGACTTTCTATGGTGGTCTCACAATCAAGTACCATAAATGCCTGACGTTGCTTAGATTCCAAAATCATTCATGACCTGTGTGTTCCATGTCTTCAATTTCAATTTGAAAAGACTGGGACAGAACACCCAGAGAGGTTATACAGAGGATGCATGCTGCTTCAGTTTTCTTTGTGCATGAACAGTATTTCACATAGAAAACATGGGTTAAGAGCATGATGTGCCTACTTCCTTCACCAGGCCTGCACATTTTATGGGACTGAACATACACATGAGAATATAATCTTGTGAAAACCAATACAGGAATCAAAACTAATTTATATTCCCCCCCCCCAAATTTTGCAATATAATTTTCAAACAAAATGAGTACAAAAATGAGATATAAGGGAATTACGTGCACAAACTTTTGTAAATCAGTGAAAATAACCTCAGCATTTACTAAAATCCTCTTTGTAGATAAAGGCAAAGGCAGTGAGTTTCACATCCCTGAACCAAAGGCAAATTTGAAGAGGCCAAGAGAAAAGTCAAACCTAATGTGCAGGGTCTCCAGGAAAGCAAAAATCTAGTTTTTCATAGTTTTGCCTGCAGATAATATCTGTATGCAGGGGCGTGTTGTGGGAAGGGCAAGGGGGTGAGGTGACCCGGGGACAGCAATTAAGGGGCACCAAATCGCATACAAATGGCTTTGGTCAATGTGGTGGGCGGGTGGGTGGAGAACTCTACGCCTGTCCAGTCTGCAGCATCTGGCAGGGATGGTGCTGGCTCAGCGGGCAGCCCACATGGTGAGGGGCGGAGCAGCGGACACAATTGTGAAGCTCCAATCAGGGCTGCCAGCTCCCCCTCCCCACGTGCCAATCCCAGGCCTGGTGCCTCCAGATGGGGTGGGGACATCCCCCATCACCACGGGTGCCCTATGGAGGTGCACTGATGGCTGCTAGTCTCAGGTGGCAGAGCCAATGGGGCGTGCACAGAGGGGCCATGCATGGGGCTGAACCAGAACTCTAAAGCATGCCCCACTGTCAAGGGGGGCCCAGTGAGGTGATGTGTGGAGCTGAGCCAACTCGACCCCAGTAGCAGTTACAGCAGTGGCTGCGCTCTGCCATGACCACCACCATGGCCTAGTACCTGCTGTGTGGCAGCCCCTCCTGCCCATGCCCACTGCTCTGCCGGACCCCAAGTGCTTCCACCAGGGTCCCACCTACTGCGAAGTCCAGAAGATGATGCACCACGAGTACCTGCAGGGCCTGGCAGCTATGTCAGGCCACCCTATTGGCAGCCTTCCACACCACCTGTGGCTGCCAGGCACCACTGGGGACTGGGGTGGTGACAGCTGCGGTGGTGGTGGTGGGGGAACCTACCTGGAGCATGCCAAGGGAGTCGAGGCTGGTTTTCATGTTATAAAACTCATAAATTACCTGGGACTGTACCACTGTACATAGTAAGAAAGAACTGGGTAAGTATCCAGCCCATGGTACATTTTACGAGTCCTGGGTTTGAATAAGCATAATTTCAGTGACAGTTTAGCTATGCTAACCAAAAGCAGTACAGGAACTCAAAATCCTGAGAAAACCTCAGTCTGAATCCTCTAAACCTCAGTCTGAATCATTTTAGAGACAATCCTTTGTTACAAAGCAGTCTGAAGTAACACACTCTGTGGACTGAGCAGAACTGTCAGAGCATGACTGCCCCTTGATCCATCTCAGCCATCTGGTCTATGGGGGTTGTCCCAAAGAAAACTTCCCACCCCAATGCTGCATTGGCAGAAGGGGTTCATAAATGTCAGAAGCATGGAGTTTAAGGTTCTGCTGATCCCTACACCAAAAGCCTTCTCCCTCCAGTGTACCACCAGGAGTGGGAGTGTGCCATGAATTGCCAAAGCTACTGGGACATAATAGCCAAGTCAAAATAATCAAAAAGAGGAGATGGCAAATAAGGAAACTGAATACCAAACTGCCACATTCAAGTTAAGTGCTGATCATACTGGAGACTATCTTGTCACATTAGAATCAAATTAAAGCCTGATGAAATGTCAATTCATATTTACTGCATGTATAGACAAATAAGCCCAAAAACTTCCCACTCAGGCGAAATGCAAGACAGCGGAATCAGCACATGCTGACAATATAAAAGAAGGTGGAGAAAAGAAAAAACAATGCCATCTGAGAAATATGCTATTGTTTTGTCATGCTATTATTTATTTCTATGCTTTATTTGAACAAAAAGCTTGTTGCAATGGCTTATATAGATTAATACAAATTAGACATGGGCACGACCAGAAAAAATGACGTTTCGAGTTTTCGTTTGTCGGAACGGGTCCATTTCGGGTCGTTTCCATTTGTCGCGAAATTTTTCAAAAAATTGTCATTTTGTTTCTCGTTTCTCGTTTCCACCGCGATTTAGTGCGATTTGACTTCCCCCAGAGCATAGGGGCATCCTGCAATTAGGGCCGGCGCTAGATGTTTTGGCACCCTAGGCGGTGGGCGGGGTGGGGGGTGGGTGGCAGGGGGGGAGGTGCTGGCGGCCGCCGGTGGTGGGGGGCCATGGGCGGGTGGCGACAGCGGCAGGGGGGAGGCGCAGGCAGGTGAGTGGGTGGGCGGCGGCCGCGGGCAGGCGAGTGGGCGGGCGGCGGCACGGGTGGACGGGCGGATGTGTGAGTGGGCAGTTAGGATATCACTTAGGATAGAGGTTCTGTTCTTGGCTTGCACCCCAAATGTGTGTGTGTGCAAGCAAATTGAAGTTGGGAAAATAGAAAATAAATGGTAGTATATAATATATATTTAAAATAAATCCACACCTCCCACTCCCAGTCGAACCTCCCCTTTATCCAATATCAGAAAAAAATCCTCACAAACTGCCAGAGAAGAAATAAAGAATAAACTGCTATTCCCTTCAGCAGACAAAGCTGCAGGGAATCAAAGAAATTATTTTCTAAATTCATTTCCCTCCCTGCCTGCCTAAATCCTAAAGCCTCCAGCCTCCCTCCTCAATCTCGATTGGATCACACCAGCACCAGCAGCCAGCCCTCCTCCCTCAACCACATCCATACATCCGACTGCGATTTCTGGAAGGTGCCTCGGCTTTTTATGCCCTCCGAGACATCCAGAAGTGTCAGTCAAAAACCTGGCGATGCCATTGGTGGAATGGTTAAAAAAATGCATGTTCCCATCCCATGCCCAGCCCAAATGGGCAGGTCTAAAAAAATAAAAAATAAAATAAAATAAAATAAAATCAATGCGACGTTTTATTGCTACAAAAACCCACTGCTGCTACTATTAAAAATCAGGCATTTAACATAAATTAATTTCACATGTTTCTGTGGTGATTTGGTGTGTTTTTGACCACAATTTCAAAAGAAAAATTGTGGTCGCCATTTTGGATCCCCCCCACCGCATGGCATGCAGCAAGACAGACAACGAGGATGACCCCCCCCCAGCCTGGTGCAAGCAGCCCAGGACAGGAGGGGGGGGGAAGGCCGGGGACACCCCCCCCCAGAAACCACCCCTCTGGTAGGTGTCCTCAGGCAGGCATATTTTCGCCTGCTTTTTTGGCCAGGAGTTGTTGTTGTTGTTGTTGTTTTTTTACTTTTAAAAACTTTTTTTCTGTGCTGCTTTGCATCGCGCAATCGCCGCAATGCCATTAAAATTTTTCTTTTTTTGGGTCGGGTTCGAGCTGGAGCCGCGTAATTATCGTTACCGTTTCTGTTACGTAACAGAAACGATAACCGAAAATGGAAACGACAATTTCGCCACTCCGTGCCCATGTCTAATACAAATAAAACATTTAAACTGTATAAACCGTGCTCTGTGCAAAAAGGTTACACTAAGAAGATTTGTGAAGAACATATCAGTCAAGTTCACATTTGTACATCCCTAAAATCCAAAAATTCACTACAGAAGCATTATTTTCCTAACATAATTGTTTACAACTTTAAAAGATCTGTAATAATGCTGCTTTTTTATGCATAGCATAATACTAGAAGAAGAAAAGGTGAGGAAAGCCACATTCATAGAAACCAAGATGATGTACAACTTCTGGACAATATTATCCGCAATAAAAATATTCAATTAAAATAACCAACAGAGCTTTATTTCTTGCCCTAGATAAATATGCCTGGTTCAAAAGTCGATAACATCTATTGCCTAAAAGAAAGATAGCATTTCAATCAGAGTTTAATATGATAGTTTATGAATGTTTTAAGGCATTAATTTAAACTTTCTATAATAAAGGCTAAGGTTTCATGTGCACAGATTGCTTATAAGGCCATGTCACAGCAAAGAAACTGTGACTCTTTTATGCATAGGCAACCAGATCATCTTATTAAAATGTAAGACACAAGTTGTTGGCCTGAATACGTATTTAGAAAATGATGTGGCTGCTTTTAAAAAAGAAGATCTTTATCACAATCTTGCCTTTCATACAAATCCTGTATATTGAGTAGAACTCTATTTTAAAATGAATATCTATTACCACAATTCAAGGTGTGTGATCTATGAACTAAAATGGATTTCCAGGGGTGGAATGACATGTGAAACACCTACTGGAGGGTACATAGAGCACTCTAAGTTACAGATGGCTTTTTAAGTAATACCATTTTAATTTTAGAAAGCAGATTAATATTTCTGTTTCCATATTTTGCATCTCCTACGATGTCGAGGCCGCTCCTCCCCGTGGTTCACGGAGGAGCTGCGGTCGATGAAGCAAGAACGTAGGAGTCTGGAGGTCATACGGACGGCAAACCGGACGGAAGTAAATAGGGCTGCCCTTAAACAGCTGACTGGCCGCTATCTTCGCGCGATCAGGGACGCGAGAAGATCTTATGCCTCCCTGAGAATTGGCGAGGCCTCGAACCGCCAGGTGGAGTTATTCCTGGTGTTTCGGGACCTCTCCAATCCCAGCCAGCTGCGGCCTCCTCCTAGTGATTTCACTAGTGAGCAATTTGCAGCCCATTTTAGATCTAAAATTGAGGCCATCCGTTCCGACTTGCCCCCCAGTTGCTCTAGCCCATCCTTTGGGACCTCTGGTGCCTCACCCCTCCGCTCTCCCCTCCTGGATGAGTTCGGGCCAGTTTCTTCTGCGGAGGCCTCCAGAGCTATGGCTCGTTGCCGGCCGGCGGCCACTCCCTTTGATCCTTGCCCAGCTTGGCTTATAAAATCTGCCGAAGGGAACATGCCAGAGTGGGTCTCTTCCATCGCCTCGGCCTCCTTTCGGGAGGGTCGTTTCCCTTCCCGCCTGAAGGAGACCGTGGTAAAACCCACTTTTAAGAAACCTGGCTTGGCGACGGACGATATCTCCAACTTCCGTCCGATCGCCATTGTTCCCTTCCTGGGCAAGGTTGTCGAGGGGGTGGCTGCTGTCCGGCTCCAGTCATACCTGGAGATAAACCATATCCTGGATCCCTTCCAGTCTGGATTCAGGCCTCTTCGCGGGACCGAAACCCCCCCTGGTCGCTCTGCAGGATGACCTCCTCAGGGAGGCCGACAGGGGGTGTTCCTCCCTGCTCGTCCTCCTTGATCTCTCAGCAGCCTTTGATACCGTCGACCACGGTAACCTTCTGGCCCGGCTCGCTGAGGCGGGAATTGGTGGTCAGGCCTTGGCCTGGCTCCGTTCCTTCCTCCGCGGCCGGACTCAGCGGGTTCAGCTGGGGGATGTTTTGTCGGCTCCTTGGACTCTCTCTTGTGGGGTGCCCCAGGGGTCGGCAATCTCCCCCGTGCTGTTCAATGTTTATATGAGGCCGCTGGGGGAGGTCATCAGGAGATATGGAGTTCGCTGTCATCAGTACGCTGATGACACACAGCTCTATATCTCCTTTTCTACGTCTGCAGAGGAGGCGGTTCGCTCCCTCGATCTGTGCCTGGAGGCCATACTGGAATGGACCAGAGATAACCGGCTCAAGCTTAATCCGGAGAAGACGGAGGTTCTGTTCTTCGGGGCGCCCTCGTCTCGGTACAATGGCCCCCTCCCTAGTCTGGGGGGTATTTCCCTCCAGCCTACAGACAGGGCCAGGAATCTGGGCGTGGTCCTGGATTCGGCCCTCTCCCTGGAAGCCCAGGTGATGGCCGTCTCCAGGGCCGCTTTTTTCCATCTCCACAGGATCGCCCAGATCCGTCAGTACCTTGATGAGTCCTCCCTGAGGACAGTCGTGCAGGCCCTGGTGATCTCAAGGATCGACTATTGCAATGCCCTCTACGTGGGGTTGCCCTTGGCCCTGGTCCAGAGGATACAGCGGGTGCAAAATGCGGCGGCCAGGCTGGTGGTGGGTGCTCGTAGATACTAGCACATCACCCCTATCCTGGTCCGCCTGCATTGGCTCCCCATTGTCTTCCGGATCAGGTTCAAGGTTCTGGTCTTGGTTTTCAAGGCCCTCCACGGCTTGGGACCAGGATACCTGGCGGAGCGCATCTCCCTGAGAGCATCCGGATCCAGACCCATGAGATCGTCGCAGGCGCGCTCATTGAGAGTGGCCACGCCTAGAGAGGCGCGGAAAACGCGCACGCGGAACCGCACCTTCTCTGTGGTGGGGCCCTCACTCTGGAACCATCTTCCTCCTGAGCTGCACCTGCTGGAGTCCCTGCCCGCCTTTAAGAGGGCTCTGAAGACCTTCCTCTTCAAAGAAGCATATGGTGACCTTATTAGTTAGTTCCTCTTCCTTTTCCCTGGTCCTAATCGTTTGCCGCCATCTTGCCCCCCGCCGCCCTTGCCTGGTGGCTTTGCTATCTTTTAAGCTAGCTTTTAAGCCTTTTATGCTTTTACGTTGTTAGCCGCCCAGAGTTCCCGTTGGGGAAGATGGAGTGGGATATAAGTACTTAAATAAATAAATAAATAATAAATAGCCTTCAGGGTACAGCTTTCAGGACAACGACAATGCAGTGTTTATTGAATGTGCCTATCCAGAACAATCTAAAGGGCACAAATATGAATGTTTCTATACTCTCTCTCTCTCTCTCTCTCTCTCTCTCTCTCTCTCTCTCTCTCTCTCACACACACACACACACACACACACACACACACACACACACACACACACACACACACACACACAGAGAGAGAGAGAGAGAGAGAGAGAGAGAAAGAGAGAGAGAGAGAGGAGAGTTCTGTTGCACTGCCATGGGTCCAATTTCTGAAATCCTGGCACCTGTAAATTTATTACAATTCTCTACTGTTGTTGAAGAGCATACACTGCATGACATATATCAAGTGCAGAATGCTACAGGCAAGCCCCCCCCCCCACCAGCACAAATGCATTAGAATTAAATTTCTATAAATGTGTAGTGTAGATTTACCCCAAAGTACTTGCATTATCTCCAGTTTCTAGCAGCAGTGCTTAATAGTAGATGAGGTTTAATGCAAAGAACTATATTTTAGTAAAACATTTATTTATTATTTCCCAATCTTCATCTTTTTTCCTGTCATTATAAATGTAATATATGCATTTTATATTTAATTTCTGGAAACCACTTTCACTGTCCATCCATACAGCTTTTGTTATTTACCAGATATTCACAATCACTGGATATGTCTAGCTTGACAAACCTTGTGATTTCCGTATGACATCTGAATTTGCAGATTTGTGATTTATATGAAAATAACAAGCATAGGGGATACGTTGCAGATGAGAAGTTTCTTGAAATGTGAGATACCAGCATCATTTGTGAAAGTCACTAAAGTGGCTATCAACATTATACCTTAAATGACACTTGAAGAATGTGTGTGTGTGTGTGTGTGTGTGTGTGTGTGTGTGTGTGTGTGTGTGTGTGTGTGTGTGTGTGTGTGTGTGTGTGTGTGTGTGCCCTTATTCTCACCAAGGAAAGATCTAAGAGGCTTGTACAGAATAATGTCTCTGTGTGGCAACTTTTGGGATATACCTGCATATTTCCTAAAGTAAAATTGGAAACTAACCTGAAGGTTGATTTTAAATGGATGGTTTCAGGAATTGCTAGAACAACAAAGATACCTGTTTCTCTTTCTATAAATGTGAAACAAGAGATTATTTTAAAATACAGAAAGGGAGTGGATCAACTTATCACATAGATGAATCTATTTTCAGACTACAAAATTTGGCAGCAGTAATTGCTGCTGTGAAACACAATGGATCACATAGAAAAACTCAATTACATTCCAGGCTGAATTACCAAAACATTTGTATCCTATGCTTATTATGTTACTTATTAATTGCCTAGCTATAATAAAATTATTGGCAGCATTATGAAGGGAACAGTTTCTAGTTATTATGTATAATAATCATCTTACTTGCAAATTTCTATTGTGTTTTGAAGATCACACTGAGAATAATAACAATGCAAAATGCTTGAAGATTATGCTTAAATATTTAATGAGTAATCATTAACAAGTCTTTCAGTCTGTTTGCATTAAATATTTTGTCATATATTTGAAACTCCCAATACTGCTGCATTTTTACACATTGGTCCAAACTGAAACTTCTGCAACATGCATATTCCTTTTCCATGAAAATACATTATATGGGGTTGATTTCCATGTAACTGATATGAGCACAGCTACATCCGATCTCGCCTGATTTTGGAAGCTAAGCAGGGTCAGCCTTGGTTAGTACTTGGATGGGAGACCACCAGGGAATATCAGGTGCTGTAGGTGCCTGGAGTAGGAACTGGCAAACCACTCCAGTATTCCTGCCAAGAAAACTCCATGGACATGGAGTCATGAAGGGTCGGTCACAACTGTAATGACACAACACACATTTAACAAGTAGAGCTCAAACTTAAAGCAATTGGAGAATATTTTATCAGATGCATAATTGTCAAAACACTCTGGGGAAAAGGTTGGAAACAGTTCTGAACAGTACCTGCTCATAATAGGTAGTAGAGATGGGCACGGAACGAACATTTTTTCGTTTCCGTTATTTGTTAGTCGTTTGAACAGAACCACGAAAATTGTGGTCGTTACGCTTCATTTCCGTTAATGAAATGAGCTGTTTTAAATGTTAAAAAACACCCTGCACATCCGTAAAAATGCAGCGATAATGTGATAATTATTTGAAATTATTACCTACCAGGGGGTTGTGGTCCTTAAAAAGTTTGTTTTTGTCTTCTCCCATCGCAATGTATTTTTCTTTTCCCTTTAAAATGGATGTCGCCACCAGCCACAAAATGGAGGCAAGCCATGTGATTGGATCATGTTCAACCAATAGCATGCCCAGGTTGCAGACTGGGCGGGCAGGTCTGGCAGCCACAGAGGGCATAAAAAGCGCTGGCAGCCCTAGTCCTCCTTGCAGTCTCTGGTGGGAGTTAGGGTGGGATTGCTGTCTCTGCGACTCTAGCTTCAGTCCTGCAGCCTCCCTGTGTGCGTGCGTGCTGCGTACCTCTCAGTGAGTACTCTCCCTTGCCCCGCTATGCAGTCACTCTGCGGCTGCCTTGCACCCTGGGCAACGCCCGCCGCTGCCTTTGCAGCCTCCCTGCATACCTAGTCTATACTGTGTCTCTGCCAGCATCCATTTTTTGTGTGTTTTTCCTCTCGTCTGGGGCACTGGGGGATGCCTGCGCATGGAAATGCTTTAAAAATTTTGCAAAAAGCGGGTATGAATGACAAATGAAAAAACGAAAAACGGTGATGAAATTTTTCCAAAAATTCACGACAAACGGAAACGAACCAAAACAGACCTCTCAGTGACAAACAAAAAAATGAAACACCATTTTTTGTTTCGTGCCCATCTCTAATAGTTAGTTGCAAGTCAAAGTAGGTGATGAATTACACAGTGTGGGAAATAAGCTGTTCATAGAATAACTGTAACAAGTGTTGTGCACCTGCATATAGTATGACTTGTGACCATTTCAACCACCTGAACCTCTATCTTTTATTGTGAAGTACTGTAATAAAATGGAATCAGCAATGCTATGCTGGGGAAAATAGGTGAGGGAAGAAGAAATTAAAAAGAACAGAAAAGATGGAGGCACATACACAGACTTTCAGCTATCTAAGGTAGTGGTTTCCAAAGTTGAGTAATCCAGGTGTTCTAGGACTGCAATTTATAGAAGCCTTCACCACAAGCTGGGCTTCAAGAGTTGCAGTCCAAGAGCATCTGGGTTAGCCAAGGTTGGGACCCACTGGTCTAAGAGATTATGTCCAAGTGGTTTGGTTTTGTTTTTTTTTTTTTGTTGTTTTTTATTTTGCTGGTGCATTCCTAAGCATATTTAAGGTGTACCATCTGAATTCAGGAAAACGGTGCACATCCATTAATGTCACTGTGAGACAATGAGCTGTCTTATATATTTAGACACCTTTTTGCTACCTCTTGGGTTTGCCTTTCCCAAGTAAATAGACTGGAATTTGTTTTATGATCGACTTAGTCACTTTTGTTTGATTAAAATGAAAAATAACGGCCCACTGAAAGCAATGGAGATACCATGAACACCACTGGAAAACGTCCTTGAATACCAATTGATATTTTTCCCATTGGAAAAAAAAAGCAAGGTGCATATGAAGCAATAAAATGACCCTAACAGGAACCAAGGAGATAGATCTCATTAGCAAAGCACATTAGTGAGGAAGATGGGGAAAATAAAGGAAAATAACCAAGACAGATTTCAAGAGAATAGAACTTTCAGCCTGGCTTTGGACTGAAATCCTGTCATGTCAGTTAACTCATTACTTCCAAAGAACTTTTAGATTTGTTGAATTTTTTTTCCAGAGGGCACTGTTTTCCTTCCTTCTCCACTGCTGTCAAATCACCTCCAACTTACAACATGCCTATGAATGTGAGCCCTCCAACATGTCCTCAACAGCTTGAAAACAAAGTCCTTTACTTGCCCCAGTGTATAAAAGCTGTAAACAAAGGTGGTTTGAGGTGATCCAAAGGTGCAATTAACTTGAATCACAGCAGATAAACGGAATAAAATTCATGAGATGAAGACAGACAATATAAAAAATCTAAGGGAAATCAGAGAATTGCTAACAAAGTACAATGCAAAGATGAAACGAAAAGTGCAAACCAGAACAACCTTTATTAAAGTATCATATGAAATTATGATTATGCAAAAATAGTAACCATTATCCTATATAAAACATGATATCCCTATCCTTTCCCCAGCCCTCCAATTAAAGCTCACTTTGCTACAGCTGCTTGACCTAAAGACAGAGAAAGTATCTAGCTACCAATTAATTCAAAGGAACATGTTCCTAAAGACTCAGGGGAATGTTCAGGAGAATTGATCCAGAAGAATCCAGATGGAAAATCAGAAGGTAAATAAAGTAGTGGAATAATTGGTGTGTCTATGTGTGTGTGAAAAGAATAAATAAAAGACAACAGTTATAATGGTGTAGAATCTTTCTGAAGAAGTAATCTAACCCATTGTAAAAAAAATGAACAAAATCAAAAGCAATCCTAAGACCTAAAGTCCCCAGAGTAGGCAAAATCTGTAAAAGTAAAAAATTAACGAGAAAAAGTGAACCAAAAAGCATCGGCATGTGAGTGTGAATGTGAATGTTAATATATGTGGCTCTGAGTCTCAAGCAAAAAATGCTTTGACTGCCCAGCTTGGCGTAATGAGGAGAGACACAAGAGGTGGGTTGAAACAGGGGCCAGATTTTATTAAATTATTAAATTGATTAACATAACCTTTTAACCAAGGGGGCCTAAAATAGGGCAAAAGCATGATCTGCATTTCAGGGCTGGCCTTGCCCCAGATCCTGACCTTCTTATACTCTCCTCCATACATGTACTCTGTTTTCCCCTGCTTCTAGCTTGCCCTGATAACAGGCAAAAGCTGCACATGGGCCATCACAGCTATAACACTACTTTCAGAACTGGCATGGCTTCTTATTGAAGATCTCCCCCGCCCCTGAATTGTACTTCCAACAGACAAGGCAGGGTTGAGCAATGTGTCCTGCCAATGCATGGGAAACTGCCATTTGGGACACCCTCTGAATGAGGTGGCTGTTATCAAAGTGGCCCCCCAGCATTGGGTGCTCCGGGGTCATGACACACAACCACAAAGCATTATGCTGGATATTCTATCACATGTTGGCATGTTTGGCCACTCTCATACAGAATCCTTCATCAAAAAGCAACCAAGCATATCCTGGGAAATCCATATACACCCTATAAATCAAATCTAGAATAAAGAAAATTCCCTAACTGGTGGCACAACAATTCCCACTTAGATAGTGAAATTGGGAAGCCGGTTGGCCCACCTCCAGTTAGTCTTCTTTTTCACCATATTTTCCAGTTCTCTCTCTTCCTCTTTATTTGAATCCTTGAATTCTACCTCACAATTTAGGAGCTCAAACACATCAACAAAATCACCATTCCAAATCTTCTCAATTGTTGTTGGAAGGAGATGATCCCCCAATGGCAAGGATGGTTCCCACTAAGCATAACATCACATGAGACTGAATTGCATCCCTTATTGTAGATTTTTTTTCTAACAATCTACAATAAGGGATGCAATTCACATGTCTGTGGTCTTTTCTCCACCCCCACTTACATGATTAGGCAGTGGCCACTGTGGGTATGGGCTTTCAAAGATACAGGAGGCATACAATCGCTCCCAAATGACATGCTAGTTCCCATAGGACATGGTGGTCCCGGAATCCCTGTGGGAAAAGAACTTGGGGGAGGCAGTTGGCCCCCATGGCTAATGCCTGAACACCACAATATGTCCTGTGTGGTAGATAGAGATGGGCACGAAACGAGCGATTTTTCATTTTTTTTTTTTTGTTTCATTACGCAACGAAAACGAAACAATTTTTTTTAAAAAAAACAAAACAAAAATGAAAACGAAACAACCAAATTTGCCGTGTTTTTCGATTTTTGTTGCAGCAGATGCATTGAACTAAAAAGAATGCTAACGAAACAGCAATTTTTTGTTTTCGTTTTCATTTTTTTGTTTCATTACCTAACGAAACGAAAACAATTTTTTTTACAAAAAACATCACAAAAATGAAAACGAACCGAAACGGACCCCTAAACGACCAAACGACAAATGAAACACCATTTTTTTTAGTTGTGCCCATCTCTAGTGGTAGATATGTTCTGTAGATAGACTCACCTGACACTGCTGCTCTTATCTTTCAGCCATAGCCACAGGCATATTCTGCACTTGTCTCTATTCTGCCACACTTGTTCTGGATCCGTGTTCCCGACTGATGAGGTGTGTGTCATGCTCTCCACAATCTGTGAACCTGAGTCAGCCACTGCTGCTGGTACATTATTTATTTATTTATTTTATGGTAGCCTGTCCACTGGGCTCTCCAGAGCCCCTGCACACCATCAGAATTAATGTGGACATTATGTTTTGCCCACCACCTCCCAAATCCTCCAAACTTCCAGGGGATTCTTCCCAAATAAAGTATTCTGCTTATATACCACTTCAAATAGTCTCTGAGCAATCTACAGTTTAATTACAGTATGCAGGCTACAAATTCACACACACCACAAATTCACACACACACAGCAAGCTGGGTATTCATTTTGCTGACCTTGGAAGGATGGAAGGCTGAGTCAACCATGAGCCTGCTACCTGGGATTGAACCCCAGGTCGTGAGCACCAGTTTTAGCTGCAGTACAGGCATTTAAACACTGTGCCACAAGGCTCTAAACCCATCTTCCTTCAGCCTGAGCAGCCCTTGCCAGGAGGCATTTGGAGGACTGAGTGAAACCACTTCCACAGCATCACAACGCACTCTCCTCTTTCTCAGACTGACAATTGAAGAAAGAGACTGGTTAACAAGCCAAGCCTCTATTTATAGGTAAACCACACCTGGATCTGCTGGGCTTCCCTGCCTAGCCTCTTGTCCCTGCCCCACCCAACAGGTAGGCAAAAAGTTCCTGGGTCACAAGTGCAATGTGGAAGGGTTCTTTTGCTCCAGGAAGGCACCTAATTTTCTGGCTTTCTTTGTTACCTTTATTCATAAAATTGAGTTCTGTTTTGGTAGAGGTAAGTCACATTTCACCACTTTGCTTTATTCCAGAAAGTAAATCATCTCTTTGTTCTGCTGCACCCAATGTGATTGTAGTATCTGATCAGAGTACACTCTGGGTCTGGAACCACTGAAAGAGTCTAACTTAGTTGCCTGGTGTGACGACACCTCCCTTTTAGACGTGTAATTGTGATGAAAATGTAAAGTGTAGGGAACAAACTTATTAATGTTCACAGGATCCACTTGGTAATGCTGCAATCTTTTAAATGAAATGCACAGAAGCAGAAGAGGAGGATGTAACGAAAGGAAGAGAAAATCTACTCCAACTTAGTTGCTTTATCAATCAAGAAGTAAAATATCTTTTCACGGGTCTTAAATTGCATCTTCAAGAAGAAATTACCAAACTTTCACCAATGTTACAAAGAAATGCCCTTTACATAAAATCTTCCAAGATAAGTCAACCGCCTGCTTACCTGACTATTCAAATGGTTCGTTTCTTTTACAAAGAAAAAGAATCTGTGAATGCCAAAGTTCTCAAGGATGTTAAATTCCCTATTATGTTGGATTTATATGAAATGTGTACGCCAGAGCTTCAAGAAAAGATGGTTCCCTACCATTCAAAATTTAAGGACCTAGAAGACAAAAAAAGTAAATCAGCAGACAAAAAATTCTAGTAAAGGTGATGGTGCATGGAAGGAAGTTAAATACAAACCCTTCTCTTTTCCTGGTGATATTGGCTCCAATAACTGGCTATTATGACCTGCAAGCAGTGTTCACACATCAGGGAAGATCTTGCTCTTCTGGACACTATGTATTTTGGGTCAAAAGAAAACAAGATGAATGGATTAAATTTGGTGATGACAAAGTCAGCATTGTTACACCTGAAGACATTTTGCAGCTATCTGGTGGTGGCGACTGGCATAAAGCTTATGTTCTACTTTATGATCCACACAGAATTGAAGTAATGGAAGATGAAACTGAACAATAGACTTCATTTTTACAGATTTCTGCCTAGGTGTGAAATAAATTTCTGAAGTCCAGAGCTTCACAGAGAATGCAAAATTGGTTCATGCAGTTTACTGTCATTTGGAGCAGCTAGAACGTGAAGCTCATCTGCACTAAAGCCACTACTAGATGATGCAGCCAGTGGATAATGGCAACAGGCTGATGTATCTGAAAATTGTATTTGCTGCATTATAAAAGTCAGTTATAAAAACAGTCTATTGGTGAAATGAGGTGAGTCTCTTGCCTTCCTTCTGATGTTGGCTGCAAGATATTTATTACACACCTCTTCAAGCATCATATGTCGTTAACTCTTGCATGGTTCTACCTGTTCAGTATCTGACCATTCTTTCTATTGTGTCTGATAGCATTTGTCAGAAAGGTGAAAAAAAATCCATTGTTGCCTCAACATGTTACTTAGTGCTGCTGTCTATAGCCTGTGGAAATACGGCTACAATCACGTATTTGTCCAGCCTGACAAGCCAACTCAGCACATTCTGTTGATGGTATTTCTTGACTTTAAATAAATGGTGATCAGTAATGATGGTGCACCTTTTAAATCATCGCCTTATGAACTGGGACAGACTCAGATGTATAATATAAAAATAATGATTATGTTTATTGAGAAAATAAATAAACACAACGACTGAAGTTGGTATGTGTTGCCTTAAACATAGAATAGATTAAATCCAATCTTCAAGCCTCCCTGTCTTTAATAAACAGTAAATAGTAAAGCCCTCACACCTAACCTGCCTGACTAAACAGAGCTGTGCTCTCTCAGCACTCAACTCTCAACTCCTAACTCTTAACTTTTTTTTTGCATTAAAATAAGTTTTATTAAAATGTGATAACATTGGCTAAAGCTATCATAATACTAAACATCTAATTGTAAACTAATGTTTTTTTCTATTTAATTATTTATTTTACATAATATAAACAAACAAATTCAGCAATGTCAAGAGCCACTTTAGAATATTAACACAAACCAGAGTCTATGGTGAACAGTATCTGTCCCCTTATCTATTGCTAACACAAAGGTATTGGTGATTCCACACTTGAACAGCCTTCTACATGACTTCCAGATTTGGTGTCACTATCTAAATGTCTTTATGACTATTTTACCCCTTGTTCATTTGTCTGCTTCTGGGCCCAATTATATATCATCTTCCAGCTCTCCTTTACAAAATGTCTTGGGTGGTCTCACAACGCCTCTGAGAGCATATCCAGTTCTGCAATGTCCAGTAGCTTTTTCAGGAGTTCAACCTTAGTTGGTATTTCAGTTTTTTTCCATTTCTGGGCCCAGAGCAGTCTGGCTGCTGTATATATGTACAAGAGAATATATTTTATTTTTATGTCAATAATCTCTGGCATTATATTCAGTAACAACGTTTCTGGTCTAAAGTTCAATTTAGTTTGTGCAATTTCTTGCACCACTTTCCAAGTCTGTCGCCAGAACTTCTGAGCTTCGTCGCATGACCACCATGCATGATAGTAAGTCCCTGGGTTCTTTCTCTAACAGGGCTGTGCTCTCTCAGCACTCAACTCTCAACTCCTAACTCTTAACAACTTTTCACAGACCAGGCTCCACCCTTTTCATACCATAAAATTCCCCGCTCTCCTGCTGGGATTGGCTGATGATTTACATATGTATTTCTCCTGCTTCCAGGGTGTTGTCACACCTGGTTGCCTGTCCACATTGTTCCATTGTCTTCAAGATCAGCCAGGGCCTTGTTGCCGCAGCAACCATATATTGGTTTGTCTGTTTTGTCTTGCTCATTCCATCATGCAAACGTCTAGGCTGGAATGAATCTTCAGACCTTTCTGCCCACAGAAAACAGTTAATTGGGTTTAGGAAACAAACCAAATATTTCCTCAATACCACTCCATAAGCAGGCCATTCCACAAATCAAGAATCTTGTCCATAGGGAACATATCTGTAGGGCAGTTCAGTAAACATGTCCATAGACTTTCTCATGATGTGTACAAAGTAGAACAACCTCAATGCCAGCAAAGATAGTTCTGCCTTGAGTTGATCTAGAAACCACATGTTTGCCTTTCTACATTTTCCTCTATTCCTCCAAAGAGTGAGTGGTGATGTCTTCGACATTGAAAGATGGCAAAAACAGGGCCACTCTGTAAGCATTCTGCTACCATAGTGCATAATTAATTTCTTTCTGATTGAATATCAATATGTTGCAATCACCTAGGGTAATTAACATCTCTAATTAACAATATTATGTATTATTTATACTGATGTAGCATCATAAATATATTCAAAATCAAGGCACCATTGTGCCGTTGTATTTTTAAAATCCCATTCATATAAAACTGGAGCAAAATGCTTCATCCTTACCATTAGTACTACCTTCTTTTCTATCTACTAAATTCATCTGCTGAGGGAGTCTTCTACCTAGGCATGGAATCTAGACAGCGGCAGCATGTAATATTTTTTCTTTCATTATAACATTATTTGTTCTTATATATTTCCATTCTTATTAATACTGGAAAATCAATTTATCATATATTTGCAACTCTTCTTGCTTTTTTGTTTCACCATTTATTGTTGCTTTTGTGATCAACTGCAGTGGAGTCAGAGTGTGGCTGTCCTCCCTCAGTGTGTTTACTCAGGATCGTCCCAAGCTCCTTAAAAATTCAACCCAACCCTGTCCAAGTACTGTTGTCTCCGTTTACTGGAAGTTGCCACTAGGGATGGACACAAAACAGAACAATCATGTTTTGTTTTGTTTTGTTTCTAGTTTTGTTTCATTTTGTTACAAAATGAATTTCAAAGTAGCTTCATTACGAAATGAAATGAAATGAAACGAAACGAAACGCTATGCAAGTAATTTTACATAACCCCCTGACATTTGGAAAGGTTTGGGGTCACAGTGCTGAGTTATGAAGCTCCAAAAGAGGTGCCCCTAGGGGGAAAAAACCTTTCTAATTAGAATAGGAAGCTGATCCAGTGAGTGATATTTTTAGAGTGCCTATGCACTCTAAAAATCTGCACTCTAAAATGCTGATCTGAAGCAGGTATTACCCCCAAAGTCACAGGCTTACTTTGGAAAGGTTTGGGTTTCAGGGAATGGAATTATTAAGCTGCAAAGGAGGTGGAAGGATGCTTAATTGAAGGAGTGTAGATCAGCACACTTTACCATAGAGATGGGAAGCTGTAAATTAACCCTATAATTTGTAAAGTGTGTCGTACACACTCCTTCAATTAGGCATCCCTGCAACCTCTTTAGAGTTTAGTAACTCCATTCCCTGACCCAAAACCTTACCAGATTTCAAGGGGTTCCCTAAAACTTCTTGCAGAAGGTACCCCTGCCACTCGCATGCCACGGATCAGTAATTTTTAATTGCATATTTTTTAAAAAACATTTTAAAATATAAAGGTAACCCAATGACAGGGAAGAGCCCAAATTAAAGTACATTCATACAAAGTACATACCCCACAACACACCAAATAAGAAAATTAGCAAGCCAATTCTGTCTACTAAAAGAACCTGAAAATAGATCTAGACAGCTTTCTGATCTCATTAAGAGCACAATTCTCGCTAGCATAATAGCAGACTAAAACTCAAAGCAAGTGCTTTCTGTTTGCTCTAACCATAAACCATCCTTATGCTGCCCCTTATCACTTGGATGACACCCAGCAGCCAACCCTTCTGGGCCTCTCTCTGAACCTTTGGTAGTGATTCTACAGCACATGCTTTGATTTCTCACAACACAGCTGAGTCATGGCCATCTTAGAGCTCCCTTTAGGGATAGTTTCAGAGTGCCCTTGGATTACCAGATGGCACTGTCCTAGAATTGTTAAAAGTTTTGTTCTAGCTGGCACCAATCCCCCCTCCCATCAGGCTTACAAATGCCTTCAGGATGAATCTGGTATGGCCATTTGCAGCTATTCTTTGGCACTTATGCACTGTAATGTATTTGATATCATAAATTTGTGATACATGGTGTTATTTTATTTTCCATGAATATCCTAGGATGACACAACTGCCAGAATGGACAATAAGCCAAGCAATTTCTCTTGGTAAATAAATGAGTGGGATGAAAATGGATCTGAGTAAAAATGGATCTCAATGGACATTCAGTTCTATGTTTAATTAATTTTGAAGCAAATACACACTCCAATTTTGGTTGAAGTGCTTAGGCAAAGCCCAGAGCAATTCATTCATACATTTGTTCTTTTACTGGAGATTTTTCTAACCTGGCATCTTCTGGTTATGATAGAGTAATAGCTTCATGACTTTAGTTAGCATGGCCAGTGGCAATACAGTGGAAGAATGAAATGAGTTGTGGTCTAAGGCAGCACTTGGCTTTAAGTGATTTGAAAGGCATCAAACTGAGGAAGGCCTGTATTCTAATGTTTTAAGTCCCTCACAGAGGTTGCATTGAACAGAAATGGTTACTTCAAGTCTGTTTTGTCTCTGTAAATGTTGCACTTTGGACTGATAAAAAATATTACTTCATCTCCATCGTGCAACAGCTGAAATTTGTCTCAACCACGCCCACGGAGTGGGATCAGAGCGTGACAATATTGTACCTGGCGCTGGGTTGGGGTATTCTCTTATCATGGTTTGTTCCCAGTTTCTGTTCCAAGAAAAGGGACCATGTCGTAACAACTGTCATGCAACAACCAGTGTCCACCTAGGGGTCAGTGGCTGAAGCAGCATCAACATTTTCCCTATGGGAAACAACATACAGCACAAATGTTTATTAATGAAAGTACTGAAAATTCTGTATCATTGACATGTAAATCCCAGAACACCAGTAAATTGAAATATCAAAGAGGTTTTATTTATGATATTTTAAAAAGTGTTAAGAAAGCAAGACAAATTCAGAATTTGTCACAAAACAAGACCGTGAAGTAACAGTTGTCGCAAGACAAGTTATCATGACGGTGAGAAAACGGAAACAGGGACTGAACAGGGAGAAAACCACATGATTGCAATGAACGCTGTCATGGTACAAAACTAGTCGAGGAACAAGGAAGGATGTGAAGTAACTGTCTAAGAAAGGCATGTTTCTTTCCTTCTGCTGTTTTGTGATTGCCCTGGAGCCTTTGGTAGAGGCAAGCACAAAGGAATGATGTTCACCCACAGAACATCCAGTCAGTCTTTTACTAGTCAATATCACTTTATTGATCATTAACACAGAAGTAGTATTGTTGGGGATACCAATGAATTGTAAAATAATATGTCTTAGTAGTAGACATGCAGCACTGTCCCACCAAAAGCAATGAACCTGGGTTCTGATATCAGCAAACAAGGGTCAACAAGAGCCCTTTATAAATTCTTTGTTCTCACTGATTTAGGCCATCTCAAACCAATAAAAGTAACTGACAACTCCACAATGTTCCTCACTATAAGGTGACCATATTTTAGGTCAGTGATCACCATGGAAGACTCTTTCTCATTTTGTTCTCTTATTTCAAGCTCTACAAAATACCTTGCCTTCTTACAGAGTGAGAGAAATAATTGCATAGTTCCATCTCCTAGCTCTCTGGGGCTGAGAAAAAGATTTACAGCCCTATTCCAAACTCAACCAAATTATTATTCTGTATTAAATGCAGTCATGCAAGCCCTTGTGCATTGGTTCCAGGATCACCACTCTTCATTGAGTCAGCTGGCTGCACTTAAGATGATGGCCATCCCTATGTTATGTTTTCTCTTCTAGACCTTGTCCTTGCATACATTTTATTATATCTTAAAAATAGGAAAGGATCTGTAATGCATCTGTTCATAAGGGCAAAATATCTAAATTCTCAAATCAGGCCATGCATATGGGTCTATGTGTATGAAATCATTCAGTGTAAAGCTGAGGGGAAAATATATGTTCACAATTAATAGGGATTCATAGGGAAAATAGAACTTTAAAAGCCAAAGTATTTAAGGGTACTTGAATTTCAGGTGACTTCCTTTTCTGGGTGAACATGACAATGTGGGGAAACTGGTATTAATTTTCAATATTCTCTTATTCCACTGTATATTCTCAACTGAGGAAATGGAGGGGAATGAATGTATATAACCCTTAAAAATTAATCACTTGAGATGCGTCAAACACCATATAAGGGATACACTGAAATACATAAATGCACCTAGGTACATTTATAAACTTCCCCATTCTATTCACAATGCTAAGGTGATAAAATTAGCGCTTGTGCTGAAAATTATGTCACAAATTTCTCTTGGGAGAATTTTGATCAGTCTCATCCAATTTGATCAATAAATAATGCCTTCAAAAAGAATTTATACAGAGGGGAAATTTGAAAATATTCTCATGGGTTATGTTCAGGATTCATGTGCTTACTTTATTAGGAAACTGGAGGTACGTACGGTATATAGGTTCTGGAAATAAAAACACAGTAATAAAACCTCCAGCACATTTATGGCATATTCCTTGCTTCACCTTTTTCTTTGAAACTGTAAACAAGTGTGTTCCCACATGCCTACTGCACAACTCAGAAGCAGAGTGGTGAGCACCCTCTGTAGACAATACAAAACTCTTTGGAGGCCCTTGAAAGGTGCCAAACCCTGAAGAATGGCAACTTGGCAAGTAGTGTTGAGCCAAAATTTCTCTGAAAGCATTCAGAAATTTCTCAGAAGCATTCCTTCTTTTTCCTTTTCTTTTTGTACAGTCTTGTTTTCTCTCACTCCATTGGCAGCAGAAAGACAAAAAAGGGGGTTCCAGATGAAATCTAGCCTGAACATGCTCTAGAATTTTTAAAAAATGAGGAAACTGAGGCTGACATGAATTTGCACATCGTGAAAAAACAAGAACAGACAACATTAATAAAACTTGAAGGCAGACTGTAAAGAGGAAGACCAAATACAAGATGGATTGACATAATATTGGGGATTGTGACCTTTAGTTTACAAGAGCTGAGCAACCATGTTAAAGAAAGGAGAGTTTGGAGGTCACTCATTCAAAGATATAGCATAAGATTATCTGAAATATTTTAACGTTTTATGTATTTTATGTATTTCATGTATTTTATATACTGTATTTTATAAGCCTGTTTTTAATTACTCGGGTCAATGACCGTATAATAAAAAAATGATTTGCATAAGATTAAGATGACTTAACATCATAAAACAAAAACAAAGACGTACCCGCATCCATGTGTTTATAACTGGATGAACTGACATTCAGTAACAAAATGAACTTTGTGTTAATTGAGTCTCCATTGAGATTAGAATGGCTAGCTCACTAAGAAAGTCTATGTCCTTTCTTGAATGTTATACTAACACAATGAAAATGACTATAGCCTAGTCATCATGAGATGAAAATAATGGTGGATGAATTCCCTTCTGTCTGTTCTTTTTTCCCATGCTTTCTCTGAGAGTTTCTTAAAAGTGAGTTCAAACTGAATTTATAGCATAATGCAAACAGTAAAGGCACATGAATTATCCTTCTCTGGCAATATCCTTTCATTCTTAGTACTTCCTGTATATCACAGAGCTTAGCTTTAAAAAGTAAATGTGTAACTTTTGCTTCCCATGAGCAGCTTCAAGTGGTGACTCATTCCCCCATGAGGTATTAAATGAAGGAATGGAGCCAAGCAGATTCTAGAATAGAACTCTCTGGAGAGGTAGTTAGGTCAACCAAACAAATAGGAAAGAAAACTAGCCAAGAGACAAATGAAGCAAAATGAGAAGCTTTTTGAAAATAATAAGTCTGAATGGAACCGTTATATTTTTTCATAAAGAAATACATGTCAGAATTCATTGCAGTGTTAGGTGACTATAAGGGTACTGTCAGATATCCATTGATTTGTTTCAGGCATTCTTATTCATTTTCTTGTTATTCTTCATTTTTGTATGTGAGAGAAATGTCATGCAGAATGTTAAAATCCAGTTTATTTGATACCCTGTGATAAGCCTGTACATTCCTCCTTCATAATCAACAAGAGCATTGTTACAGAGATGAAAAGAAAATTAGACAGGTGCTCCACTACATGCCCAAATGATGGCACACAGATCAGAACTCAAGCCATCATTAAGCCCCTTTTAAATATATACTAAACTAGTATTTGTCTCTGGTATTTCTGTATTTCCATATTTCTGTGGATGGGGGGGTCAGACATTTACGTCAACAAGGAAACACAAATAGCTATGACTTGGGGCAGAGGTGGCATAGCACCATCAGAAGTACCTGGTCCTTCTCACACAACACAAAACAATTATTGTGACTTTTGGCTGTGACAACACCAGCAAGAAAAGGAAAGACAAAGTTTGACTGGGGATTGGGGGGAGGGGTCAGATGAGACAAAGTGTGATATCCTAAACTGAAGTTATGAGCCAAGAACAATAATACAGGCATTTGTCTGTTTGTATACATACATACACACTCAGCGCTAGCAGCGTAGCAAAGGTTTAAGAAGAAGGAAAAAGGTAAAGCCACTGCTTCCCAACCTTGGTTCCCCAGATCTTGTTGGAACTATAACTCCTAGAAATTTGGCCATCAGAACTAGTGGTGAAGGCCTCTGGGAGCTTTAGCCCAAGAACACCTGGGAAACCAAGTTGAAATCCACTGTGGCTTTACTGAATACAAATGCTTCACAATAGAGATGGGCACGAAACGAGCGATTTTTCGTTTTCATTTTTGTTTTTTCATTTCGTTACGCAACGAAAACAAAACAAAAATTTTTAAAAAACAAAACGAAAACGAAACGACCAAATTTGCCATGTTTTTCGTTTTTGTTGCAGCAGATGCATTGAACTAAAAAGAATGCTAACGAAACAGCATTTTTTCATTTTTTCGTTTCATTACCTAACGAAATGAAAACGAATTTTTTTTCAAAAAACATCACAAAAACGAAAATGAACCGGAACGGACCCCTAAACGACCAAACGACAAACAAAACACCATTTTTTTGAGTCGTGCCCATCTCTACTTCACAATGTAGGGATATGGACAATTATTCAAGTCTAGAGATGGGTGTAAACTCTTTGTTTGGTGAATTGGCAATGTTGTTTCCCAGCCAAACAGGCAATCCATCGTTCAATGGCCCATCCCCTCCAGCAGTGTCCTGTGTCCATTGGAGGCAGAGTGGGGTGCTGCTGCTGAAAAGGGGTCCACGCAGAGGGGTGGGGTGACAAATCATAAATCAGATGTTTGGCCAGGAAATGAACCACACTGAAGCCAGAGTTTCTTTGCCAGCATGCAAGGTGTGTCCATATCAATGTAGTTGGGCTTCACACATCTTGTCACCAATTGGTGCAACACCATATTTATATCAGATGTCATAATTGTGCACACAATGATTTTATGTGGGGCTGGAGGTACATCATAGCCTCTTTATCTACCTGTCAGCAAAACAGTGTTCAACATCTTTAGTTGCCAGCCAGCATTCAGTGCCACAGAGTGCAACTGATCAGTGGTTCCCCTGCCCATTTGCGGTTCCTATATTGAGGTCCTGCTATATTGCGAGACCACAGTATATGAAAAGAGGCCCCCTGGGGTGGGGTGGAAGGCCTGTTTCAGGCCTCCCTTACATACCCCAGGACTGGTGCTGACCCAAACAGGCCTGTGAGGGCCTTCCCAAGCCTTCTGGAGGCCCCCAAAGGCCCAGGAGGGCCCTCGTAGGCCCATTTGGGGCAGCGCCAGGCTGGGGGTAAGTACAAGAGCCCCCAGCTAGGAGCCCCAGGCCCGGCCCAACCTGCATCTACATATAGCAGATTTTCAATTACCGTGGGTCGGGTCAGGTCCTTAACCCCCAAAATAGGCGAGGGGTCACTGTACAATGATGCAAGAGATCTTTGACTTTAAACAGTCACTGATATTTTCATAGCACATGATATTTAATGTCCTATGTAGAGATGGGCATGACCAGAAAAAATTACTTTTCGAGTTGTCGTTTGTCGGGACGGGTCCGTTTCGGGTCGTTTCCGTTTGTCGCGATAATTTTCAAAAATTTGTCGTTTCTGTTTGTTGTTTGTCGTTTGTCGTTTCCACCGTGATTTAGCGCGATTTGACGTCCCAGGGAGCATGGGGGTGTCCCGCAATCAGGGCCGGTGCTAGGTGGGCAGGCAGGCTGGTAGCCTGGAGGACGGGGGAGAACCCTTGCAGTCCCTGGATCTGGGACTCTAGTGCTTGGTCCTTTTTTAAGGAGCTCCGAGGTGGCGGGAGAAGCGCGCCTTCCTTCCTGGAGAGACGAAGGGAGGTGGCACCTTTTATTCCCGGAGCGCTTCCTGATGCACCAGACACATAGAGTCCTTCGGGGTGGGGGGTGGGGAGAGTCGGGAGGAGAAACAAGCCTTTTTCTTCCTCTCTACTGCTTCCCACCACGGAACCCACTCTTTCCGCTTCCCGCGCTCGCCTTCTGTAAATGATCCCCGGCCGGGAGATTAAAAGAGTGATGGGGGTTTTACTTCTTTATTTCAACCCGCCACTGCTCATTGCCTCCAATCCATTTCAAAATGTGCTCGCAGCAAGCCTCTTGAGCTCGGCTGGCACTCATGCTGTGCCGCGCGCGTGCGCCCGCTGCGTGCGCATTTGGCATCCCCTCCTCCGAGTTCTGCGTGGGTCTGTGACTTCGGCGTTGTCCCTCCACCAAGCTGTGTGTGTGTGTGTGTGTGTGTGTGTGTGTGTGTGTGTGTGTGTGTGTGTGTGTGTGTGTGTGTGTGTGAGAGAGAGAGAGAGAGAGAGAGAGAGAGAGAGAGAGAGAGAGAGAGAGAGAGAGATCAAGGCAACATAGTCCGGGCTCTGCGGGATGTAATCACAGCGCCTCTTCACCGCTGCCAGTGCTTACAAGGGGGAAATGTGACCCACAAGCTTGTCATCCACCTGCTCCCCTGGCTGTGTAGTCCAGTCGGCGGAGCTGAACTGGGACTCTGTATGTGTCTGTGGATCAGGAAGTGTCCCGGGGACCCCTCTTTGCCGCACCGTCCCTCACACCCGCCCCCTCCCCCTCCCCTGCACGCAGCCCAGTTTGGGATCCTTCCTTTTCCAGGTTTCAGAATTCTGGGAGCTGAAGTCCCACAACAGGAACACTCCCCAACTTCCTGTTGCATGCGCGGTTAGTTACTCCATACCCAGGGCGGGTAGTTCGTCCCTCTGGGCTTGGTTTACGTTTGGAGAGCAAGGCTTCCAAACCGCGGGAGGGGTGGGGGAGACAGATCCTTAACACAGACGTGGGCCGAGCTGATTTCCACAGTTTCCAGCATATCTTTGGGACTGGAGAGTAAGAGAAGACTCTCCCCGCTAAGAGACTCAAGGCGAAATCACATTGCACCCCCATTTTGTGCCCTAGGCGGCGGGCGGGGTGGGGGGCGGTGGTGGGTGGGGAGGTGCGGGCGGGTGGCGGTGGTGGGGGGCCATGGGCGGGCGGCGACAGCAGCAGGGGGGAGGCGCGTGTGGGTGAGCGGGCGGCCGGTGGCCACAGGCGGGCATGTGGGTGGGCGGTCGCACGGGCCACAGGCAGGTGGCGGCGCGGGCGGGCAGGCGACATCCAGAAGTGTCAGTCAAAACCTGGCCATGCCATTGGTGGAATGGTTCAAAAAATTTGCATGGTCCCATCCCATGCCCAGCCTACATGGGCAGGTCTAAAAAAATAAAAAATAAAATAAAATAAAATAAAATCAGTGCAACCTTTTACTGCTATAAAAAACCCACTGCTGCTACTATAAAAATTAGCCATTTAAAATACCTAATTTTTACATGTTTCTGTTGTGCTTTGGTGGGTTTTTGGACCACGATTTAAAATAAATATTGCGGTCGCCATTTTGGATCACCCCCCACCGCATGGCAAATGGACTCGTCTGGAGATGACGAGGATGCCCCCCCCCCAGCCTGGTGCAAGCAGCCCAGGACAGGAGAGGGGGGAGGCTGGCCCCCCCCCCCAGAAACCACCCCTCAGGTAGGTGTCCTCAGGCAGGCATATTTTCGCCTGCTTTTTTGGCCGGGAGTCGGGGGTTGTTGTTTTTTTTTTTACTTTTAAAAACTTTTTTTCTGTGCTGCTTCCTTGCCAATGGCATTGCGCGATCGCCGCGATGCCATGAATGACAACGAAAAACCCGACCAAATTTTTCTTTTGTCGGTTCTAGTTCTAGTTCTGACGGCTTAATTATCGTTACCGTTTCCGTTACGTAATGGAAACGACAACCGAAAATGGAAACGACAATTTTGCCGAGTCGTGCCCATGTCTAGTCCTATACTATTTTTGCCAGGCACTATTGATCCTTGATATGACTTCACAGTACATACTCTAATTGGTTGCAATTGTAGAACTGGGATATTTGAACTCTTCAGTTCTTGGGAGTTCAATACAATCAATTTGGGTTGTACCTTATTCATTTGGGTCAGTCATCAGATACTCTGTCTTCCTCACATTCAGGTGTTTTGGGGTAAAGTGTCACCGGTATGCCAATGACACTCAACTCTATCTCTGGTCTCCTCCAGATTCCATGTGACTTTATATGGATTACCATACAAGATTGCATTGATTGATTTCATAGGAATCGTGTTTTCCAAGTTGCTTTTCACCCCTCATAATAGATTTTTCTTTTCTTCTTGTGTGCTCTTTGTAGCTCTAATGTTACCTTTTAATGTTCGAAGATGCCTCTTCTAATTCTCTGTTATTAATTTGAATATGTCTTAAATGTTCTGGACTGTATATTGTCCCTCATTATTGTAAGCCACCTTGGGTCCTTCTCCAAGGAGAAAGGAGGGGTAAAATATTCAAAAATAAATAAATAAATAAACATTGTCAAGCAGTCACTCCATGCTTGGCCTTGGCACTTAATATCTGACTTACACTCCAATGTGAGCGTGGTGTCATCAGCATAAAGGAGTGCCCAGGACACTAGATTAAGCAGATCATGAGTGACTGCATCCATAACCAGAATGAAAAGAAGTGGGGAGAGTGCCAATCCTTGGTGGCCCCCAACTGTGATATGAAAATCCTTCAATATACCTGCAGCAGACTGCACATCGATCTTCGGCAACACATGAAATAATTTGACCCCACTAACAAGTTCCTCTGGGACTCAATGATATCGCAGCACATACCAGATGACAACATATGCAACTTGTTCAAAAGCTTTCTCGAGGTCAAGGAACACTGCATACCCTGGTTTCTATTTCTCCCTATGTTTGCGTTTACCCCCCTGTATTTACTAAAAAAAATTAATTCAGCTTTAAGCAATCTTATGTTGTGGGATTCAGTAACTCCTTGTGAATGCTGGAAACTTATGAAAACATTTTTTTCAGATCATTTAAATCCTGGAAATGCCACTATGTTTTGTTTGAAAACCCTTCTATTGCAAACATATCAGTTGCCCAGATAGATTGTGTCCATATGTGCTCCATCTGAAAAATTCATCACCTTTGATTTTATTGATCATCTGATTGAAAAGGATTAAGTTAATATATTTAGGTTTCCAATTCTCTGTCTCTTTCTAACACTGTTGGATTGTCAAGACTGGCTGTACCTACCATCTGTCAGCAGGTGCTCCCACACAGTTGTTTGACATACAGCCCATTGCTTCATAGGAATTTCAGGATGGAAGCCATTCCATTTGTTATTCAAACATCTGCTATAACTGGAACTCCTTTGCAATGAGCACAGTAAAAAAATAATTGGCAATAAACAGACTTTGCATCAAAGAACAAACAGAACAAATGTCTCGGGAGGACATAAAAATGCCTGATATAGAAGAAGTGACTGAGAATTAAATGGAATTATTTTTCCAGACAAAGTAAGCACAGCATGCAGGAACAGAACCCAGCACTGCCCATTACAGCAGAGCTTATATCAAACATTTCCAATTATTAATTGGACAGAAGCAAAATTCCTTTGAACATCTTGTGAAAACTTCTGGTTGGGAGGACAGAGTGCCAGCTGAGTCAATTTCTGCATAAGAAGGTGCAAGAGCTGCATTCACATCTAATTTAATCTTTTTCCCCCTCCTCCTTGAAAACTTGATCTTCCCATCAATCTGTTCATGGATAAGTGGTAATTTTTAATTCCTTTCTGGTTGATGGCAAATATGCAGGTGTTATTTTGCTTGTAAATCTCTGTTGCCTGCCAAAATGGGATCAGAAAAGCACAAATCATGTCTAATATCACCTTAACAGCTCATATCAGAACTTATTTTACATACCTTTGAAGTGTATGCACTGAGCTTTGATATCAACATAACAGCTGCTGGTTCACCCAGATTCCATTTCCCCCCTAATTAAGCTTTGTATTGATTTTCACGATGAAATTATGGTACTTCAGAGACAGAGTGTGTGTTGTTTTTAATGTCACGAAGGAATGTCATTTGCTAGTATGATATTGAAGAGCACAAGTTTTGGGACATTTTGGTTCCTGCAGCATTTCACTCTTTGGATACCATGTACACCCAAATAAGACTGGGGAAAATAAATAATTAAGTGCATCTGAAATATGCCATTCAGGATATTATTTTAAATTTGTGTATAACTTGTTATGATTAAAAATGCATACATATGTGCATACATATTGGCTGTATATAAATGAGAGAGCAATCCTCTGCCATACATTGAATGTTAAAAGTAGTAAGATGATTGAAATGTTTAAATTAACAAAATGCATGCAAGCGATCAAGCTGTTCTATAGAAAAGAAATATAAAAAAATCTGTTTGCTTACACTTCAACAAAGTGTACATTTTACATTTTACATTTTTAGATGTAACAATGCTCTCTGTTTATTTTTCTTGCAAAAGATAAGCAACGCAATGCTGATTTGAAAATGGGTGACTGAACGAGTCGTTTGTGGAGTAGGCAGAAGCTGCATGTGCCAACAGAAATCTCCTTATGCTGCCAAGATTCATTTGGTGCCAGCAGAAGTGCCCTTTTGTTAGCAGAACCCTCTTCTGTCAGCTGACATTAGAGAGATCTGCCAATAGAAATGCTGTGCTGGCTAAGATCTATTAGTAGAAGAGCCAACAAGGGGGCGACTGGAATGGAGAAGCTTTGGAATGAAGAAGGACCCATGCTATGCCAGACCCTTTGATGCAGAGACTCAGCTACTATGATAATAAACAATTAGACCAAGGTGAGGATATTCCTAATAGAGATGGGCACACATTTAAAAATGGTGTTTTGTTTTGTTTCATTTTGTTTCATTTCGTTAAGTTTTGTTCATTTTGTTTCTTTTTTGTGAATTTTTGCGAAAAAATTTCATTTTATTGTTTCATTAATTCGTTATTCATTTTTACCTGCTTATTCCCCAGTGCCCACTGCACGGCCCCTGGGGCCCGATCGGAGCTGGGGGTGCCTATGAATGGGCATGGGAGGAATAAAGAGGGGGAGCAGCACTGGAGCCATGCTGCTCTGGCCGCCTAAGCATGGCCTCCTTATCTCCCCTCCCGATCGGCCCCGCAATAACGGGCTGCAGGAAGGAGGCACAACGGGGCCGGTTTTGAAGCCATGCTGCTCTGGCCACCTAAACACAGCCTGCTTATCTTTCCTCCTGGGGCTGGGCTGAGGCCAGAGCCTGCCACGTCCCTCAATGGTGCATGCTCCCTCTGTGCAGCTCAGCACGAAAGGACCTCCGGATCAGCACCAGGTAGGAGACATCTCCGCCCCCATTAACTAAACGAACCTAACTGAACCAATTTTTCTCGGTTCATTTTGTTTCGTGTTAAATTTGCCCCTAGGGTCGTTATTCATTTCGTTACATAACAAAATGAATAACAAATAACAAAACGAAAAAAAATCATTTTGTGCCCATCTCTAATTCCTAAATTACCATGGGCATCCTTTGCCTAGGACGAGTTTGGATTAGCATGGCTTCTGCTGCCTAAAGTCATCTCTACTAGCTCACAACCAGTTGGTGAGGTCAGATTGTGCTCTGTGGTACAGTCCAAACTGAAAGACACATCAGCTGGGTATGGAATGGGCAGAAGCTTCTTGTGGTAATGAAAATCTAATTTTCCCAGCTGATAGAGATGTACTACCAGAAAAGTAGGAGTAGAGTCAAAAAAAGGTCCGAAAAGTGGGAAAGCACAAGAAGAGTTGGGTTAACCCAAGATCCCAAACTGCCTCATTTGCCTATGCTATCTGTTTTATGGGTTAGTTTTAAGTTGTCTTTACTGCTTTTATATTTGTTTTTGTTTTGTATTATATTTGTTTTTTTATCATATTTGTTGTAACTGCCCAGAGTGCCTCAGCATTAGTGGGAGCAGGATATAAATCAAATCAAATCAAATGAAATGAAATCAAATAAATAATTGTTCTTTTCTATTTTAAATTTAATGCCAATGCATTGCTTTGAGTGTATAACAAGGGAAGATACTTCATCATTACTAGATGATTGTTTTGTTTTTATTTTCTTAAGGGCCACTTAAAATGGCCATTGGTTATTTGAGGCCTCTTTTCTTTGCAGTTACAAAAAACAATACAAAAAAGACAAAAGAAGTTACTCATATCAGAAAAAAATAACATTTTTATGAATTATACATTTTTAAATTGACAAAAAAATGCTAATGCATCGAATTTGTTGAATAATGTCCAAACTTTGAAAAATAGCAACATTTCTGATCCATAAGCAACACAGGAATTAATTATGTTTTTTGTCTATGCAGGTAGCCAGCAGCAATCACATTTAGCATTTCTTTGGGCTGCCAAATCCAGCACCTAATTGTTTATTTGTGTGAATGATTGGCACTAATTATATATGATTCCTTCTAGGAGGATATGTTCCTTTCAATCATCTCCTATTTGTCAGTCTTTCTGACACACACACACACACACACACACACACACACACACACACACACACACACACACACACACACACACACACACACACACACACACACACACACACACACATTTGTCATTGCTCTTCATTTTTTGATTCCTGGCAGTTTAGAAAGAAAGAAAAAAGTCAGTCATGAAGTATTAGGCTGGATTCTTTTGAAAACATCAAGAAAAGGGTTGCCAAGGCACAGATGGTTTCTTTATGCTGTTAACAGCGAACAACTGGTCTCCTATAGAAGCTTACGAGGCAATAAAATATAGCATTTGGGTTCTACAGAATCAAGCTGGGAAGAAGTCCATTATAATTTCCAGAGGCAAACATGCATTTCAAAACAGGAACTACCTACTATTTAGTGCAACAAAGAGATGCCAAGACCATAGCTAGGTCAGTCAAAGCAGACCATACCACCAACAGCAGGGTTATTAATTAATAATTAATAATACAATTATTAATTAAAATTATTGAATTATTTTTACAACTCACCTTGCACAGCTGGGTTAATGAGCACAACTGTTTTCTAGTCATTATTTGGGTCCTGCTACAGAACAGCAAATGTCAGACCAACAGCTCCTTCGGCTTGAAAGCTCCCTGATGGAACAAAGACTCCTAGGCTTTACTACAAGTTTGCTTTGTTGGAGTTTCTGAGACTCTGTAAGTACAGCAGTTTATTCTTCTAATCATGCCTGCTTGCTAGTGAAACCCACATGTGTGGGAAAATGCTAGGAAGAAGACTCATGTCTCCTGGCTCAAAACTCATTGCCCACAGCTAGTTTTTTATGTCAGCCATGCAAGATGAGAAACACACAGGGGCTGTTATATTTTGTATTAAATAACTGATGCTTCACCAAAACTGCAATCTTAAGACATCCTTCTGCAAGTGTTCTCCATGTATTTTGTATCACAATTCTCAACCCCTTAACAATTGGCTATGCCATAAGAAACCTTGCTTTCTGCTTCTCATTAGCAATAATTGTGCAGCTCCTTCCCATCTTTATGTAATTTCCAGCTGACAAAAAAGGTGATCACCAGTTTGTTCAGTGCATTTTTAGAGCTGAAATGTGATTAGTAGTTCTAGTGTAGGACTATTAAACATCAAATACTGCTATGATGTCAAATTGTCCCAATTCCCTCTTCAACTAAAGTCATCAGACTACTATATAAGACTGCCAAAGGATCAAGTGGATGCCAATTTCCTGAGATTACCCCCAGAACTCATAAGACTGTGGTACTGCATAATATAGGCTATTACAGCAGCGGCAAGTAGAGATGGGCACAAAACAAAAATATAGCATTTTGTTTTGTTTTGTTTTGTTTTGTTTCTTTAGTAATTTCATTTTGTTTTGTTCCCAACACATTTTAAAAGAATTTCAGAATGAATTGAAATGAAATGATTTGTTAATAGCTCCTTAATGGCTCTCCTTGGTCACAGTGTAGCTTCTTTGGACCTTCCCTGTAAGCCCTCCCCCAAATTTGTAGAGGTTTGGAATTCAGGGGGCTAAGTTATTAAATTCCAAAGAGGGTCCCCTAGGAAAAATCATTTCTAATTGAATCAGGAAAAAGTTAATCATTCCCCTATGGGGAGGCTATTAGCCACTTCCTGACTCAATTAGAAATTATTTTCTCCTAGAGCAGTGGTGGCGAACCTTTGGTACTCCAGATGTTTTGGACCACAGCTCCCAGAATTCCAAGCCTGTATTGCCAATGACAAAGGACTTGTGAGAATTGTGGTCCAAAACATCAGGAGTGTCAAAGGTTCACCACCACTGTCCTAGAGGGACTCCCTTTGGAGCTTAATAACTTAGCCCCCTGAACCCCAGCACTCTCCAAATTTCAGGGGCTTACAGGGAATACTCCATAGAACTTACGCAACAATTTTGTTTCCTCTAGGATGAATTGTTTCATTCCTAGAGGAAAAAGTGGTGCTTCATTTCATAACAAAATGCATCCTACCCTTCTGTTTCATAACAAAATGATTTGTTATGTAATGAAACGACAAAGCAGCATTTTGTTTTTCATTTCATGCCCATCTCTAGTGGCAAGTATTGCATATTGGTTGTTTAAAGCTCTTTCTGAAATGCTGGTAGAGACAGAGCACATATGATTGCAACACCCTTTTCAGCGGCCTTTAAAGATTTGTGACATTGGCATGAGGTCACTGAAAATCTTACAGGTCTGGGGTGAGAATTGTATGGCCTATGCGTCTCATGCAGTCCAACAAGACTTTTCCCCTCTCTCTTCAACCCTATAGAGCCTTTCCGCCAGGTAAATAGATTTCAGCTCAGGAACAGTCAATTGTTTGCTTCAGGTCACCAGAAAATATTATTCTCACACTATTTTGCCTTCTCTGTTTCTTGCCAAACAATGAAACACCAAGTCTGAAAAGGAGCTTCTCCTGTACAGAGGAGTTCTGCATGAGTATAAAGATTGTGGACACTCCAATCACTTTTTTTTGGAGGAAAGTGTTGATAAAAACAGTAGGGCTAGTACTTTGTAGGGAAGAAGCAACACCTTACACTTCTCCTCCATGCCCTAAAGGAAAGTCTTATAAATGTCCTAAATTAATTAAATTAACCAATGAGGGGTTTGCAGAAAGCATGGCTAGGCTACCCAATTTCCTATTTCACAAACAGTTTATCCCAAAGAAACACTTGCCTTTCTACTTGACAAGCAAAACTTTTCACCCAGCTGAAGCCAAAATTAACATAATTGCTTTTTGCTACTTCTGTTAACCTCCTCAAAAGGTCTTTGGATATAAACACTCTAAACGCAAGACTCATCTGAGCAGGTGTCAGGCATTAACTGCCCCCTTAACTCCCATCACCATCCTGATTAATGACTTTCTCACACAGAGAATCATCCAGGCAGAGAGGTTGGTATTCCACCTGGTCTAGAGCGCCTGTTGAGCTGCTGTTAAGATATCCTCTGCCAGCTGAGCAACAATCTCCATAAAGAGTGATGGAAACCTGAAGGGCTTGAAGAGGTGATGTAATCACTTTCCCATTTGTACACATTGGTCAGCCACAGTTTGCTCACTAAATTATCCTGTCATTTCTTAATAATAACCATATTGAATCAAGGTGCTTTTAAAGTGGAAAACATTGCACAAGGAAAATGGTTCACCTCTTGCCACACACATTCCCTACAAGGCTCCTTCTGATGCTTATGGATTCGGAACCCTGGAGGGAAGACAATGAAAGAGCAAATGGCTGAGCAATCTTATTATGTCTTGTCTCCCACAGGTCTGTTGTTGTCCTCATTGTTTTCTTACCTTTGCCCCTGTCTATTTTCCTTGGAAGAAAGGGATGCAACGTATGCCAATTTAAAAACAACAGAAGCCACTGTGTGCCTCACATATGGTACTTATGAGTAGACTACAAATTGGTAGTTTCAGTTCAAGTTATCAAAGAAAAATATTTTGTACCAATGTAAGCCAAAGCCTTTTTTTGGCTTTGTATTGTATTGTTTTTCTTGCACACCATTTGTTTTTAATTTATTGGATTATTTGTATTTATTGGTAGGCTGTTAACTGCCCAGAAAGGGCACACTGCACTACTGGAGAGACTATAAGATGATAGATGATAGATAGATAGATAGATAGATAGATAGATAGATAGATAGATAGATAGATAGATAGATAGATAGATAGATAGATAGATAGATTTTCTTTTGAAAGCTGAAACATCAATGGTCATTCCTGGGTAGAGATGGGCACGACTTGAAAAAAATTTTTTTCGAGTTGTCGTTAGTCGGGCCGGTTCCGTTTCGGCTCGTTTCCGTTTTTTGCGAAAATTTGCAAAAATTAGTCGGTTCGTTTTTTCATTTTTTCGTTGTCGTTAGTACTGGTTTGGGGAGGGGGTAGCAGGCTCCTGGAGGGAGCTGCAGGAGTCAGCCAGAGCCACAAGTGACGGACTGGCAGACTCTTTGCACCCGCTGTGTCTCACGTACTTGCATGTAGTGCAATGCAAGTAGATCTGGCTTAGGGTTAAGACGGGTTAGCGCAACGGCTAGGGTTAGGCTAGTTACGGGTGAGGTTAGGGTGAGTATTGGGGTGCACCTCTGGGTGCCTCTCTGACCCACTTAGAAGGACAGTGTACTGGCGTATGGGTTAGGCTTAGGGTTCGGGTTTGGGCTACGATTAGTGGGCTGTTTATGCCCGATTGGCACATCCCAGAAGTCTCTGTGGTCAACCTGGCCAAGTGGCCATGCGATTGGTGGAAAATTTGCATGGTCTACTCCCATGGGCGAGCCCATCATTGCAAATGTGCAGGTGTAAAAAAATAAAATAAAATAAAATCAACGGAGACTTTTTTTTTTGCAAGAAAAACCCACTGCTGCTACTGTAAAAATTCAAGCATTTAAAATAGCCAATTTTCGCATCTTTCTGTGGTGCTTTGGTGGGGTTTTGGGCAACGATTTCAAAAAAAATATTGCGGTCGCCATTTTGGATCCCCCCCCACCGCATGGCAAATGGATGCGCCCTCCCAGACTGGTACAGTCATCAAAACCTGGCCATGCGATTTGTGGAATGGCTCCAAAACTTTGCATGGTCCACTCCCATGGGCGAGCCCATCATTGCGAATGCGCAGGTGTAAAAAAATAAAATAAAATAAAATAAAATAAAATAAAATAAAATAAACAGAGACTTTTTTTGCAAGAAAAACCCACTGCTGCTACTGTAAAAATTCAAGCATTTAAAATAGCTAATTTTCGCATGTTTCTGTGGTGCTTTGGTGGGGTTTTCGGCAACGATTTCAAAAAAAATATTGCGGTCGCCATTTTGGATCCCCCGCACTGCATGGCAAATGGATGCGCCCTCCCAGCCTGGTACCAGCAGCGCAGCAGTAGCAATAGCCAAGGAGAGGGGGGCGGGGAAACCCCCCCCCAAATAAAACACCCTTCTGGCCTGGTAGGTGCCCTCAGACAGTTTTCGCCTACTTTTAGGCCCGGGAATCGGGTTTTTTTTAACTTTTAAAACCTTTTTTTCTGTGCCGCTTGGCATTGCGCGATGCAAGTAACGAGCACGACAAATCAGACCAAATTGTTCGTTCGTCGGTTCGAGCTCGAATTCTGGTGGAGTAATTCCCGTTTCCGTTTCCGTAGAGTAACGGATACGAGTAACGGAAACGGAAACGGGAATACCGCTAAGTCGTGCCCATCTCTATTCCTGGGTCACTGTCATCTTCCCCCTCTACTATCTAGAACACACCTTTTGAATGTCAGGGCCAGGTCTACTGATCTAATGACAGTCTGTCCTCTGGCAGAGTAAACAATCCCAAAGCCTAGTTTTGAATTCCTGTTTTGAAATGGCCACAAGGCTCCCCCCTTTTTATCTCAACAGAATATATTCTTATAGCAACAAAGCAACACGCTCTCAGACAAGGTTGGGGTGGGTAATTTTAGTTGGCTTGGGGACCAAATAATTGCCCATGCACCACCTGCAAGGTTAGAAAGAGCCCAGAAGTGCAGCTGAAATCTGAAAGGTGAAGCAGCTAAATGCTCTCTTCTGTTTTCTATTTTTGGGTTTTAGCATGATGGTGGTAGCAGTGTGAGGGAATCCCCAAGGCCCCAAACCTGAAAACTAGTTTAAGAGGCAGAACCAGGTCTTTTTAAAATAAGGGGTTAGATTCATTGGGATTCTCCAGTCTTCAAAAGCTCCCAGGAGGCCACATGTTGACTGCTGCTGCTCTTGTTTTTATGTCAAAGCCAATTCAGATGTGTCCTAAGCAGGTTTCCAACAGAACTTCTTTGACCACTGCCAAAGTGGAAGGGAAAATAAAAGGTAACAGCAACATTATGAGTCAGAGAAGAGAACTGTTGAAAAGTAGAGAGAATTTTTTTGTCAAATATGTTCTTAGATAGAGATTCAGTCCTGAGATCCTTCAGTACTTTCTGTTGAATGCTGCCGCCCAACTTCTAAGTGCTTATCTGGAATGAAAATGTGAAAAATAATGCATAAAAGTTTACATAATGTAAATAATGTAAGTACATTAAATATTAATATTGTGATGTTCATACTGCATTCTATGGGCTTATCATGTCTCTTTAAGGAAAAGGAAAGGAATGAGAAATAATTTTGCAAGGAAAAATAATACCACAGCATATAGAAGAATGAATATAAAATAAGACTTTATTATTGCATGATAAGTATTACATAGATGCAGTTTTCTACTGTAAATATTTCATTATACATACTTTCAGACATATTTATGGAGAATAGAAGTTTCATTTTGGTATCAGAAACAGCTGAAACATCTTTTCTCCAAGATGTTGGTAATATGCTCACTTGTCTAATTTAATGGATTGGAGCACTTCTGTGGAAGAGATGTAAAAATATTCATTAACATTGATGGAAAGTGCTATCCAGAACAGCAAAAACCAGAAGGTAAAAACCTTATCAAGATTCAGAGCAAAGAATACTTGCCAGGAAAATGAGGTCAAAAACCTGGGTGAAATGTATCTGTTTTACAGCAAGGTGCTGCCATGTATACATTGCCAAGCCAGGGGAAACTGTGATTGATTCCTCATTGCAGACTAAGCAGGTTTGACAGTACATAACTAAGAAAGAAGCAAGGAATTGAACTGAGTCATATTCTAAAAATAATGTTTTTATATCCAGATGCTTTCTTTTTATTGTTTGCTTCTGTGTTCTGGGTAAAACTGACAGAGAGAGCTGAAATCCAGTGGTGCTGTGATACATTTTGAATTGCAACTCTCTATCATCTTAGCCCCCATAGTTATGCCACTACAAAGCCTCCAAAATGAAGGCAGCTGTATTGACCACTTCTGTTCCACCATTGTGTACCTCCACCAGTAATCTAAGCTAGCCACAGAATACTTGGCTGTGCTCCCCACCCAAACTTGCATTATAATAATAGGGGAACTAAATGATAGCTCCTTATTGGATAAAATCAATCCCATCCCCATGCATACACACCTATTGTGAGTAGAGATGGGCACGACTTAGCGGTATTCCCGTTTCCGTTTCCGTTACTCGTATCCATTACTCTACGGAAACGGTAACGGGAATTACTCCGCCAGAATTCGAGCTCGAACCGACGAACGAACAATTTGGTCTGATTTGTCGTGCTCATTACTTGCACGCGGCGATCGCGCAATGCCAACTTAGCGGCACCGAAAAAAAGTTTTTAAAATTTAAAAAAAAACCCCGATTCCCGGTCCAAAATGGCGACTGCAATATTTTTTTTGAAATCCTTGCCCAAAACCCCACCAAAGCACCACAGAAACACGCGAAAGTTACCTATTTTAAATGCTTGATTTTTTACAGTAGCAGCAGTGGGTTTGTCTTGCCAAAATACGTCTCCGTTGATTTTATTTTATTTTTTTCTTAATTTATTTTTTTACACCTGCGCAACGATGGGCTGGACATGGGACCATGCAAATTTCCGGAGCCATTCCACCAATCGCATGGACAGGTTTTGACTGATACTTCTGGATGTGCCAGAGGGCATAAAATGCCGAGGCAGTTCCAGTCTGTCACAGTCTGGGCTTGGATCTTGTGGAGGGTGGTCAGGGCTGGATTGCTGCGCTCAGTCTAGTTTCGATTTCGCGGTCGCGGTCTAGGTCTCACTAGGCAGGGAGGGAATTGAATTGATATTAATTCGCAAAACATAATAATTTCTTTTATTCCCTGTGGGGAATAGCAACACAGTGTTTATTCTTTTTTGTTTTCTGCATTTTTGAGGAAGAGTTCCATTTTTTATTTGCTTATATTTGCTTCAAGGGGGAGGGAAGATTTGAGTGGGAGCGGTAGGGGAGGGGAGGTGCTGCGGATTTATTTTGAAAATATATTATTTTATATTATACTACCATACCATTTCTTTTGTATCCCAATTTCCCACCAAGTTCATTTACTTGGCCAAGGTCCTTTTACCCTGCGCCTACAGCTTTTTTGCTGCTGTTGCGATTGGGGTTTTGGAAGGGAATCCAGCAACCCTATCCTACCCTAGTAGCAGCTTATAGTTTTATTCCATTTATTTTCTATTCTACAGTTTATTAGCAAGTGGCAAGCAACAGCCAAGGTCCAGTACTAGTGCTTAGAAGGGGAGGTTGGAGGCTGTGGATTAAATTATTTTAAAAATATTATACAGAGTACAGACTGAGTAGGCAGAGTCTCCCTCGACAACCAGTGCACTCAAATTTCTCAAACACATTTGTTGGCAACAAGGCTAGGGCACCTTCCTCTATAGAATATTTTACAATTTCATTTTACTTAACACTTATAGATATTCTTTCACTTGTCCAACACCTCATTCATTTTTTTGCAGTCAGGCACTCAAACAAACATTTGTTGAAGGGCAGGCACCCAGCCACCTCTATAGAACTTTTTCTTCAATTACATCTTTGAAGAAGTTACATTCATCTTAGTTACTGTGCATTATTTGTGAAAGTTGGGTGCTGCCAGATTTTGCAAAGCCCTTGCTTCTATTACCTTGGTTTTTGTGCAGTTGTTGTATAACTTACATCTGTGAAGAAGTTAAGTTACAGTTCTCCTAATTACCCTTGCCCTGTGCATTGTGAAACTTGTTTGCCAGGATTGGCAAACCCCTTGCTTCTACTAGCTTGGTTTTTCTGCTGCTTTTGTGAGTCAACCTCACTCATTTACTCGCCAGTTTGCCACCAGTCTACATACACAATTACATTTTTGAAGAAGTTACACTTCTCTTTGTTACACTTGCCCTGTGCTGTGCATTGAGAGACTTGGGTGCCAGGATTGGCAAACCCCTTGCTCCTATTACCTTGTTTGTTGTGCTGCTGTTGTGAGTCCATCTCACTCATTTACTTGCCACCACAGTCTACATAAACAATCCGATTACAACTGTGAAGGAGTTACAGTTCTCTTTGTTACACTTGCCCTGTCCAGGGCATTGAGAGACTTGGGTGCCAGAATTGGCAAACCCCTTGCTCCCAATACCCTGTTTGTTGTGCTGCTGGTGTGAGTCCATCTAACTCATTTACTTGCCACCACAGTCTACATACACAATCCAATTACAACTGTGAAGAAGTTACAGTTCTCTTTGTTACAGTTGCCCTGTATAGGGCATAGAGAGACTTGGGTGCCAGGATTGGCAAACCCCTTGCTCCTATTACCTGTTTGTTGTGCTGCTGGTGTGTCCATCTAACTCATTTACTTTTTGTGTACAGCTAATTACAGTTGCCCTGTGTTGTGGGCGCCAGGATTGGCAAACCCCTTGCTCCTATTACCATCTGTTGTGAGTCCATCTCACTCATTTACTTGCCACCACAGTCTACATACACAATCCAATTACAACTGTGAAGAAGTTACAGTTCTCTTTGTTATACTTGCCCTGTGTAGGGCATTGAGAGACTTGGGTGCCAGGATTGGCAAACCCCTTGCTCCTATTACCTTGTTTGTTGTGCTGCTGTTGTGAGTCCATCTCACTCATTTACTTGCCACCACAGTCTACATACACAATCCAATTACAACTGTGAAGAAGTTTCAGTTCTCTTTGTTTTACTTGCCCTGTGTAGGGCATAGAGAGACTTGGGTGCCAGGATTGGCAACCCCCTTGCTCCTATTACCTTGTTTGTTGTGCTGCTGTTGTGAGTCCATCTCACTCATTTACTTGCCACCACAGTCTACATACACAATCCAATTACAACTGTGAAGAAGTTACAGTTCTCCTAATTACACTTGCCCTGTGCAGGGCATTGAGAGACTTGTTTGCCAGGATTGGCAAACCCCTAGCTCCTATTACCTTGTTTGTTGTGTTGCTGTTGTGTGAGTCCATCTCACTCATTTACTTGCACAGTTCCTTGGTGCTTTTCTTTACTATCACATTATACATTCCCTGGCCTGAGCCACAAGAAGTGAGAAAAATGAGGAGGGGTCACACAGCTAGAGGGCAGGGGAGGGGGAACCCTACTAAGATAAATAGGGGCATGTTTCTGAGGGAAGGGACAGGAAGTAGTGCAGAAAGTGATACTGGTGCAACTCCCTCCCCGAGTAGCAGTGCCAGTGGCACAAGCTGCACTGTGTCATCGTCTGTCACCGAGGGAAGCATGGATGAGGCGTACCAAATCCCATCTCCGTTACCTGACAGCCCCACCCTTGATCAGCAAGAAGACAAGGGCTCTGATTCTGAAATGGCATCAGAATCAGAATCGGGCTCCTTGTATCTAAACATGCCAGATTCTGAGGACCTGTTGGCAGGGACAGACTTAAGGCAGGCTCCAGGCAGTGACGGAAGGAGCAGCCCTCTTTCCACCCAGAGTACCACCAGTGAGAGCAGTAGTACTACTCTACTTTCCCAGCAGGGCAGAGGCCACACCAGCACCACAGGAGCGGCAGCGGCAGGCAATAACAGAGGGGGCGTTACTTTCTGTAAGCCACGAGGGTGTATCTGGGAGCATTTTGAGAACAGCCCCCAAGACGCAAGGATGGCGGTGTGCAAGATATGCGGGGTGGTCTTGCGCAGGGGGAATGACCCCAAACACCTCTCCTCAAGTGGGTTGCACAGCCATCTGATGAGGAAGCACCCTGGGACTCTGCCTGGAACCCTGTCAGGCCCTTGCTCTTCAGGGAGGAAGAGAGGGGAAGAAGGGTTAGAGAAAGAAAAACACAGCTCCGCTAGTGAGAGTGGGAAGAGGCAGGCCACTCTGCAGGAAGTGGGGCTGTTGGGTGGGACTTTTGTCAGCCTGCGAAATAGGGCCAAAGCACAGGAGACCACCACTCGAGTGGTGGGTGAAATGGGGATCAACATTGCTGATGTTCTCAAGACAGCAATGCGAGAGTGGGGATTGGAGACAGAGGGACAGGTCAATCGTGGAGTCATGGTTACAGACGCGGGCCGTAACATGACCAACGCGGTTCTTGGGGCAGGGTTCCAGGGCATCGTGTGTGCAGCACACAAACTGCATCTAGTGGTGGGCGATGCCATTGGCCTGGGTGCACCAAAGGACTCCTGAAGTGAGGGGACCAGGGAGACCAGGGCCATGCTGGACAAGTGTCGGAAGATCGTGGGGCACTTCGCTCGCAGCGTCAAGGCAGCCAGGATGATGCGTGAGAGGCACGCGGAGATGGGCCGACCGGAGCACGTCCTGATCCAGGACGTGACCACCCGGTGGAACTCCACCCACGAAATGGTCAAGCGTCTGGTGGAGCAGAAGGAAGTGGTGGAATACATCATGTCAACCCCCCCAGTCCTGCATGAGGGGAGGGAATTGGACCTTGGTGCTACCGAGTGGCTCGCCCTTTCCCAGATGGCGGGTATCCTGCAGCCTTTTGAGGAGACCACCCACGTCCTCAGCAGCTACAACGCCAGCCTGGGCCACGTTCTCCCCTGGTCAATGCCCTTCGCCAACGCCTAGAGACCAGTATCCGGGAAGAAGGCAATCTTCTCCCTAAGAGCAGGGCATTGGCAGACAGGCTGTTGACCGGCGTGGATACCCGCCTTGGCCCACTAAGAAGGGAAAAGGTGTACCAGATGGCCTGCCTGTGCGACCCTCGCATCAAGGGTTCCCTGGCGGCCAGCACTGCCGAACTGAAATCCTGGAAGACGGACCCTTGGAAAGGGTCTATCTGTATTGGCCCAATGTTTCCCCTTTTGCCGTGGCTGGTCTGAGAGAGACCCTAATACGTGCCTTCCTTGGTGCTTCACACTGTTCCCTGGGGTTTAGGTGCCAATCTGCTAACAAAGTAGTGAGGAAGCACTTTACAACAACCTACCTCAAAGACTGAGTATCAGGGGGCAAGCTACCCTCCTTACAGCCTTAAAGAAATAGACCCACCCAGTTCTCCTGCTTCCACTCTGTCTCCTTGGTTGCCAAAACCCAGTCTCCTGGGGTGGCGATAGAAACTCTGCCTGCCAAGGCGGAAACAATCATCCCTACTGGCACTTTGGCTTAGTGCCTTCCCAATCCCTAGCCTTGGAGGATGGTATCCACTAAGCATGTGCCTAGGCTACACACACATACCTGTAAGCCAGACTAGATGCGTCCCTGCCTGCCCGGCCCTCTGCCAACCTGCCTGCCTGTCAGACTCCACCAGTCCCGACTTTGAGCATGCCTTCAAGTTGCTTCTCATTCAACCTCCTCCAGTCTTCCCTTCTGGCCTCCCAGTCCCATACTTTGTCGTCTGGGCTGGTCTGTGAACCACTAAGAAGGGCTGTGGAGAGGGAAAGACAGGAGCTCCGCTTCTAGTGGGAAGAGGCAGGCCTCTCTGCAGGAAGTGTTGCCGCTGTGTGGGAGTTTTGTCCGCCTCCGCTACCGCTAATTTTCACTCTGAGCTGCAATGCACTGTGAAGGGAGGGACAAGGAAGCCTCCATGTTTGGTTCTTGGTGGATACTCTGACGCACACTGACTGTGTGAGTCTGTAATTCACACAGACCTAGCTCTGTCTCCTCCGCGACTCTTTCCACTGGGCTGCCAGCTGTGGCTCACAAAGAAGGGAAACGTCCTTGTTGTGTGTGCGTACTCCTGTCCGAAAGTCCCCTGTGTGGATCTTGGTGCTGTGCTGTGTGACTCTTTGTGCGCACACTCAGTGCTTAAACATTTTATAATCATTTCTGCCCTACCCCCAGAACAAAGGCTGCCGGACAAGAAAAGTTACTGGTTGCAAATCTAGGTTGTGATTGATGATGATGATTGAGTTATGGGAACACACTTCAGGAACAGCTGGTGGTGGGCTTAGCTTTAGGGTTAAGGGGGATGTTTAGGCCTCCGCTACTCTGTCCTCTGGGCTGCACCACACTGTGTCTCACTAAGAAGGGCTGGAGTGGAATGTACTTGCGCGTACCACAGTTCTGCACAATAATCGTTTGTTTCTTAGAAATAGAAGAGCCTTTCAGGAGGAAGTTCCAGGCTTGGCTCTTGGAGTTGTGGAACTGCTGTGATTCACTATGAAGGGCATGGAGATGGAATGCCGGCACGGCAGTTAGGAGCAGTCTACCAGCACACAGCTGGGAAAGAAAGTCAGAAAGCTTGGCTTGCTGTCCTTTTGGAAGCCTGTGTGGTCAAAGACTCAGACTCACTCTAGCTCTGTGTCTTCTCCCTGCCTGCCTGTCAGGCTCCCCCCACTTCCGGCTTAGAGGAGGCCTTCCAGCCACTTCTCCTTCACCCTAACATCATGGTCCAGTTAGTGCTTCAAGTTCAGCCCTGTCGCCACTGCCGTCAACTTGCCCATGCAGAAACCACGGCTGTGCCCTCCTCTTGGCGGAAAACCACTTGAAGACCAACTGTAACAGTGCATTCACTCATCAACTATTTTGTTTAGAAGAACTGGTGGACTCTGTCATCCCACATTGGGGGGAGGGTTCTTCACGCAGTCTAGGTTGGGAAATCCCTTGGCTGAGGGAGGGGCGATTCGGTGGTTCTCCTTCAACCCCCTCTAGTCTGGCCTTCTGGCCTCCCCTACCCTTCACTCTGGGTTGCACACACTGTGCCTCACAGAGAAGGGCATTGTGCTTGTGTGCTAGAAAACAGCTGTGGGGTGGGCCCGTGATTAGGCAGAACTCATGCGAAAGCACCCTTGGACTCTGCCTGGGACAGTGACAGGACTCTGCAGGAAGGAGTGCTGCAGTGTGGGAGTGTTGTCAGCCTCTGGACCGCCAATTAGTCTTCAGTGGGCTGCCATTGCCATACACTGTGGCTCACAAAGAAGGACAACTTACTGCCGTGCTGGTGGCCCTCTGTCACCATTACAAATAGGACAGTTTATCAGAAAGTTCAAGGCTTGGCTCTTAGAGTTGTGGGGAATGTGATTCACTACGAAGGGCATGCCACTGGGATGCAATGCACTGACTGTGGCTGTCTGTGAAGGGAGGGAGCAAGGAAGCCTCCAGGCTTGGTTCTTTGTGGGTACTCTGACTCACACAGACAGTGAGCCTGTGGTTCTCAGGCCTACTGTCTTCCGTGGACTGCAAAGCTATGTCACTCACTGAGAAGGGAACATGGCTGTGCTGGCCTGCTAGGAGTTTACCGGGAAAGCAGCACAAAGCTGTGTAGGAAGACCCTCTGGCTTGCAGTCCTTTTTTCAGAGTGGTCTCAGGCCTCAGAGTCAGACACCATGTGGAGTCTGCTTTTCCACTGGGCTGCCAACTGTGGCTCACTAAGAAGGGAAGCCTGCGTAGGCGTACATAACAGATTGTCTGAAAGGTGCAGCCTGGCCCTTGTTGGTGGATGGATACTTGGAGTCACTGACTGTGAGTCTGTGAGGGAAGGGCGACTGTGTTCCATTTGCTGCAACCCACTGTGGCTCACAAAGAAGGGCATTTTCCTGGCGTCCTCCTCAGGCCATTCAGCTACGCTGGGGAGCTGGAGCTTCCTGGCAATGATCCTCCCCTACGGAGGCCCTGTGGCATCAGACTCAGGCTATGTGGCCTCCTGCAGCCACTCTTTCTTCTTGGATGCAAAACACTGTGGCTCACTAAGAAGGGAAGAGTAGTTGTGTGCAGCACGCACTCCAGTAGTTTCTCTGACAGTTCCAGGCTTGGTTCTTGGAGTGGTGTTGGAGCTGGGATTCACTACGAAGGGCATGGTAGTAGTTTGCGGGGAGTTTCTAATTCACACAGACCTAGCTCTGTCTCCTCCGCCACTCTTTCCACTGGGCTGCCAGCTGTGGCTCATAAAGAAGGGAAAAAATGTACCAGTTGTGTGGTGGTGGCACCACCATTTATAAATAGAACAGTTTTCCGAAAGTTCAAGGCTTGGCTGTCGGAGTTGTAGGAGCTGGGATTCACAACGAAGGCCATGGTCGTGGATTGCTGGCCCAGCATTCAATTACTCCAGCTTGTGGCCTCCACCACTCTTTCCTCTGGGATGTAAGACACTGTGGCTCACTAAGAAGGGAAGAGTAGTTGGGTGCCAGCACTCCAGTAGTTTCTCTGACAGTTCCAGGCTTGGCTTTTGGAGTTGTAGGAGCTGGGATTCACAACGAAGGCCATGGTCATGGCTTGCTGGCCCAGCATTCAATTACTCCAGCTTATGGCCTCCGCTACTCTTTCCTCTGGGATGCAAGACACTGTGCCTCACAAGGAAGGGAAGAGGACTTGGGTGCCAGCACTCCATTAGTTTATTGCAAAGTTGCAGGCTTGGCTCTTGGAGTTGTGTGGGAACCAACTGTGATTCACAAAGAAGGGCATGGTAGTAGACTGCCGGGCTGGCAGTTAGCAAGTCTACCAGCACACCGCTGGGGACTTGGGGAGGAAGAGTCAGACTCAGACTGTGGCTTGCTGTCCTTTTTGCAGCCTGTGTGGTGCCAGACCAAACTCAAGGTGATTGGCCTCCTCCGCCAGTCTTTCCTCTGGGCTGCAAGACGCAGTGTTTCACACTGAAGGGGGGTACTGATTTGAACAGCGTTCGTACGTACAGCACCACCAAGACTTAGTGAAAAAGTGACATGTGGTGGACGGTGGTGCATCGCAGGCAGTGTGGTGCCAGACTAAACTCAAGGTGATTGGCCTCCTCCTCCAGTCTTTCCTCTGGGCTGCAAGACGCCGTGTTTCACACAGAAGGGGGGTACTGATTTGAACAGCGTTCGTACTACGTACAGCACCACCCAAGAGTTTGTCAGAAAGTGCCATGTGGTGCATCACAGGCAGTGTGGTGCCAGACCAGACTCAAGGTGATTGGCCTCCTCCACAACTCAGTCCTCTGGGCTGCAAGACACTGTGACCCAAGGCCAGTGGCATTTAAATTCCTGTCATGCCGTTCAGCTCCGTCCTTTTTATACTGGAGCTGGCAATGTGCCTGCCGCACTCTGGCTCTGTGCTGTGGTGCTCTCATACTCTGCCTTGTGGCCTGGCCGGAGTGGCCACCCTTACTCTGGCCTTATGAACGTGTCGACCAGAGATAGTCCTCCTCCTTGTATAGCCTAGTGGGTTGGGCTGTGGGCTGTAAAACTTAAGTCAGAGCAACCCAGAGCCCTATCCCATTCCCATCCCTACGAAAACTATTCCTGGCTGTAGCAGCTACTAGCTAGGTACGTACTAGCTTAACCACCTCAGGCTCTAACTGCTAATGTTTTTGTTGACCATGACCAAAAGCAGGGTTGCATTGGCTTTGGCTTTATTGCTTGTCCTTTAAGTGTGTGTGACTTTGACTGTGAATGTGAAGTGAAGGCAGAAGGACCTTGGTGATGGGGGGCCAATTTGAGAGTAGTAGAGTAGTAGACCCCTCATCCAGATTTGGGGAGGAACGGAATGTCTGTTTCTCCTGCTGCCTTTGAGAGAGGTGGAGGGGAGATGGGATGGATTCAAAACCAAACAACAAAAAAGTACAACAAACAGGCAAGTCAGCCAGACCAAGTAGGGTGGCTGGCTGGTTCAGCATCAGCAGATTCAGCACAGCAGACCAAGAGAAAAAAAAGAAATGCAAATTTGTTTCTGCCCCACTTTGTTTGCTTAGGATGCACTAGCCTTGTTGTGCAGCAGCAAGTCCATCACCCAGGCAGGTTTAAACTGTATTTCGCCTGCTCATTTGCGGGACCCGCGCCCACCCGCCCGCGCGCTAGCCACTCCTGCCGCTGCCGCTGCTGCCGCCCACACATGTACCCCTGCGCCACCGCCGCCCGCGCTGCGCCCGCAAGCCGCAAGTCTCGGTCGGACGTCAAAATGCGCGAAACCGTGGCAGAAACGAAAACAAAAAAACGAACTGACTAATTTTTGCGAATTTTGGCGAAAAACGGAGACGACCCGAAACGGAACCGGCCCGACTAACGACAACTCGGAAAAAAAAATTTCAAGTCGTGCCCATCTCTAATTGTGAGGATTGCAGGTAAGCTCAAGGAAGCAAGGAAACTTGAAAGGTTTGGGAGAATAAAAGTTGAAATAATGTTCACTAGAATACCTACCTACCTTCATTGACAATGCTTGTCTCAACACAACAAGAACATTTTGGCTAGGAATTTTAAAGCTCTGCAAGTCAACTGAAAGGAAAACTAAGATCTCTCCATTCTTTCAGAAGTGTGCAATTTGCATAAATTTGAGAAGCAAGACACATGCACTTATACAGATCAAGCACAGAAAACAGATAGATTATTTAGAAAGATGCCTATAAACCATATATTGCTTCAAATTCTTAAATAACACAGAATCTAGTCTAGATCTAGGAATAATGTAAACAGAAAACTAATGTTGTGAAAAGAAAATAACAACCTAGATGGTTAATGAAAGAAAAACTTAAAATCATAAAGGACAGGTGTGAAACCAAAGTACAAGTTGACAGAAATAGGGTCATAATCCTGAATGCAGTTTTCAGTGCTGTGTTGATTGAACAACAGAGAAACATAGTTCTTGTGAGTTTTTCAGGCTGTTCGGCCATGTTCTGGAAGCCACTCTGTGGGTGGCATCTTCAGAGGGCAAGACGCTCAGCGAACTGGGAGTTCTCTCAGTGCTCTGGATTATAAAGTGAGTGAGACTGGAGTTTTTAAAGTTCAGGAAAGTTGTCCTACCCAGGAAAATAGGTGTTAGTCATTGTATTGCGATGAAAGGATTAAGAAGTTTCAATGCAATCCAGAGTAGCAATAATCCTAGATGGGTGTTGTTAGCTGTTCTATTGTGTGAACTGATCACCTTTGTGGCTGTGTGGGGAATCAGTAAGCTTGACCTTTTGAACTCTACAGCTTTTAGTACTGGAAGCCAGGCTTTGTTAATTTTTAGACTTTCTTATTTTTTTGTTGAACTGTGCTTTTTTTTGTGGTTTTCAGTGGCTTCCCTGTGTAGAAACACAGAGAAACAGAGAAACACACCATCTGACCAGGAGAAAATAAAGAGAAGGTGGAAACTGTACATTGAAGACAATACAGAAGAAATACAAGGAGGAGAAGCTCATCTGAAAAAGAATCTTATGAAGAAGAACCTGAGGTTCTAGAAAGTGAAGTTAAAGCTGCCTTGAAGCAGCTACTATGAAGGAATGAAACAACAGGGGCCGGCGGAATATTGATAGAACTGTTTTAAGCCACAGAAACTGAATATTTCAAAATCCAAACAAGAGTATGTCAATAAATATGGAAAACAAAGCAGTGGTCCACAGTCTGGCAGTGTTCAATATGCATTCCTATCCCTAGAAACAGATTTTTTAAACAAATTAAATTCTATTGCAAGTTCCAGGAAATTCTGTGCTAACATGACTGTCAGGATCAGTGCTGCCTGACTCTGAAAAGAGGCTCCACATTTCCAGAGTCAGGTGGCTCTGATCCTGATGGGGCCTTAGAGGCAGAATAATTTTGTAATTTGTTGTTGCATGTGAGGATGAGATGTTGCTGTTTTGTTACTAAACATGCATGTTCTCTGGAATTAGCTGCATTTATTTACCAAAAGCACAAATGAGCCGAGTGGTTTTGTACAGAAGAACAGAGTTCAGAGGCTGTTTTAATGACTGCGTGAGAATTAAGCTGCTGCACATTCTGAACATGGAAGAAAGCCCATTCATAGCTGAAAATGAGAGAATCCCAGAAGAGATAATAAGGACAGGGCATATCCTATCAGAATGTCCCTGCAATGTTGAGCCTTTTACACTCACGAGGGACTGCCTGGTAAATAGCTTTACCATGGGACTGGTAGGCATTTTATTAGGTCCTCATTAACACACTGCTAGAGGTCAACATTTCTAAAGAAATAAAGCAATCAGACAGTGCAAAGCTAGCAATGACTGATAAGATAGCTTGTGTGTTCTTTCATTTTAAAAAGGTCAATGGCTGATAAAGAAGCACATCCATCATAATCATTCCCATTTTTGGAATTTGCTTATAGGGCTATTGTTATGATTTATATATATATATATATATATATATATATATATATATATATATATATATATATATATATATATATATATATATATATATATATATATATGCATGTTAGGGTGGATTCGGGTTTCTTCCCGTGTAGAAATCTGGTTGTTTTGGCGACGTTTCGACGAGGTCTCACTCGTCATCTTCAGGCTGGTGTTCTGACATATATATATATATATATATATATATATATATATATATATATATATATATATATAAAATATATATATATATATATATATATATCGTAGATATATATATATATGTATATATATATATATATATATATATATATATATATATATTTATATATATATATATATATATATATATATTCATATATATATATATATATATGAATAGAATATATCTCATAGAATATATATATATATATATATATATATATCTATATATATATATATATATATATATACATATATATATATATATATATATATATATATATATATATATATATATATATATATATATATATATATATATATATATATATATATATATATATATATATATATATATATATATATATATATATGTTTTCGTAGATTTTCACGGGTATAGGTATGCATGTTAGGGTGGATTCGGGATTAGGGTGGATTTCACGGGTATAGGTATGCATGGTAGGGTGGATTTGGGTTTCTTCCCGTGTAGAAATCTGGTTGTTTTGGCGACGTTTCGACGAGGTCTCACTCGTCATCTTCAGGCTGGTGTTCTGGCTTCTTTCTTCTTGAAGCAAAGCGTGATCTCAGTTGAAGTCCTTCTATAAATACTGCTGGGGGTGTGTGGTTTGCTTGCTCTGTTGCTGATTGTAGGTTCGTTTGTTTTTTTGTGATCTGCTGTGTGGCTGAGGCGATCGTTAAGGGCTTAACTGCTGGAGGGTTAGATGGCTGTTTAGAGACATCCTGTGTGGGTGAGGTGCTGGATGTGTGTCTATTAGCCTTTTGTTTCTTAACGACCTTGGTGATGGGCGTTCTGGCAGCATCCTTGGCTTTGGTGGAGTGGGGTCCTGTGTCTTGTGAATTCATTTTGGTCTGGCTGCGTGTCTGTGGTCTCCCAATGTTTTTTTGGCGTGTGTAAGTATGCTCCATGTGGTGGCTGGAGTGGGGAGTAGCGGTAGATGGTGCAGTCGTGGTTTTGTTATTGGATGGTGGTTTCGTTTCATCTGTGGGAAGGGTCTGGGTTTGTGTTTGGTGTGGATGGAAGGTGGTGGCATCTTGTGTCCTTTTGGACCTGGTGTCAGTCTTTGTGACAGAGGCTCGTCTGTTGACCAGGGCCAGTTTCCAGATGTCAGGCAAGCGGGAGGTGTCATCACGTTTATTCATGTTGTTTGGGTGTTTCTCTATTTCAATGGCTTCCATGATTATTCGACTGTTGAAGTGTTCAGTTTTGGAGATGAGTTTGGTTCTTTTAAAATCAATTTCATGACCTGTTGTTTTTATGTGCTGGAAGAGAGAGGAAGATTTTTCTTCTTTTTTGACTGCGTTCTTGTGTTCTGCGATGCGTGCGCTTATTCTCCTGTTTGTCTGTCCGATGTATGTGGCTGGGCAGACTTTGCATGGTATTTCGTAGACTCCTTGGTTTTCTAGCTCAATCTTGTCTTTGGGGTTTCTTAAAATGTTGGCTATTTTTTGTTCGGTGCAAAAGGCTGTCTTGATATTGTGTTTGTGGAGAATTTTGCTGATTTTGTCTGTGGTGCCTTTGATGTAAGGGAGGAGGGCTGTGCCGTTGTTCTCTTCTGTTTCTTGGTTCTTGGGGGGTGTTTCTTTTTCGATTAGTTTGGTGATGGTGTTTTTTTGGAATCCGTTCGCAATTAAAGCATTCGAGAGAGTGTGTAATTCAGTTTTTAGGTGGTCTTTGTCAGCGAGGCGTTTGGTTCTGGAGATGAGGGTTTTTGCTACGGAGTTGATCTGTGCAGGGTGGTGGTGTGATTGTGCATTTAAGTAGCGGTTTGTATGTGTTTTTTTTTTCGGTAGATGGTATGTCCTAAGGAGCCGTCGGGTTTTTTGTAGATTAGGACGTCCAGGAAGGGAAGTTGGTTGTTGGCTTCTATTTCCATAGTGAATTGTATTTTAGGGTGTAGGCTGTTGAGATGTGTGAGGAAGTTGTTCAGTTTGTCTTTCCCGTGTGGCCAGATAACAAAGGTGTCGTCAACATATCTGAGCCAGAGTTTGGGTTTATGTTCGGACTTCTGTAACGCGTTGGTTTCAAAGTGTTCCATATATAGGTTTGCGATGACCGGTGAGAGGGGTGATCCCATGGGTGCCCTTCTATCTGTTTGTATCTTTGTCCATTGTGGATGAAGTATGTGTTGGTTAGGCAGTGGTTGGTCAGATCTAGGATGTGCTTGGGGGGGTTGTATTTGTTGTGGATAGCTGTCAAGGCTTCTTGAATGGGCACTTGTCTGAAGAGCGAAACAACATCGAAGCTCACGAGTAGGTCATTGGGTTGTAGGTCTTGTTTCTTTATAATTTCTATGAAGTGGAACGAGTTTTGTACGTATGAAGTGATGGATTCTGCATAGGGCTGGAGTTGTTTGGCAAGAAATTTGGCGAGGTTTTGTAGGGGTGAGCCTATGGAGCTGACTATGGGTCTGAGAGGTGTTCCTTCTTTGTGAATCTTGGGGAGGCCGTAGAGCTTGGGGCATCTGGATGATTTCTCTCTGGGGATGATGCTTGGCTTGATTTCTTCACTTAAGGGTGAGGCTTTTATTTTGGATTTGGTGGTTTTTTCCAGGTAGGTGGTGGGGTCTGTGTTCAAAGGTATGTAAGCAGGGTCTTGTAGTAGGTTGGATAGTTTGGCTTGGTAGACAGCTATCCACAACAAATACAACCCCCCCCAAGCACATCCTAGATCTGACCAACCACTGCCTAACCAACACATACTTCATCCACAATGGACAAAGATACAAACAGATAGAAGGAGCACCCATGGGATCACCCCTCTCACTGGTCATCGCAAACCTATATATGGAACACTTTGAAACCAACGCATTACAGAAGTCCGAACATAAACCCAAACTCTGGCTCAGATATGTTGACGACACCTTTGTTATCTGGCCACACGGGAAAGACAAACTGAACAACTTCCTCACACATCTCAACAGCCTACACCCCAAAATACAATTCACTATGGAAATAGAAGCCAACAACCAACTTCCCTTCCTGGACGTCCTAATCTACAAAAAACCCGACGGCTCCTTAGGACATACCATCTACCGGAAAAAAACACATACAAACCGCTACTTAAATGCACAATCACACCACCACCCTGCACAGATCAACTCCGTAGCAAAAACCCTCATCTCCAGAACCAAACGCCTCGCTGACAAAGACCACCTAAAAACTGAATTACACACTCTCTCGAATGCTTTAATTGCGAACGGATTCCAAAAAAACACCATCACCAAACTAATCCAAAAAGAAACACCCCCCAAGAACCAAGAAACAGAAGAGAACAACGGCACTGCCCTCCTCTCTTACATCAAAGGCACCACAGACAAAATAAGCAAAATTCTCCACAAACACAATATCAAGACAGCCTTTTGCACCGAACAAAAAATAGCCAACATTTTAAGAAACCCCAAAGACAAGATTGAGCTAGAAAACAAAGGAGTCTACGAAATACCATGCAAAGTCTGCCCAGCCACATACATCGGACAGACAAACAGGAGAATAAGCGCACGCATCGCAGAACACAAGAACGCAGTCAAAAAAGAAGAAAAATCTTCCTCTCTCTTCCAGCACATAAAAACAACAGGTCATGAAATTGATTTTAAAAGAACCAAACTCATCTCCAAAACTGAACACTTCAACAGTCGAATAATCATGGAAGCCATTGAAATAGAGAAACACCCAAACAACATGAATAAACGTGATGACACCTCCCGCTTGCCTGACATCTGGAAACTGGCCCTGGTCAACAGACGAGCCTCTGTCACAAAGACTGACACCAGGTCCAAAAGGACACAAGATGCCACCACCTTCCATCAACACCAAACACAAACCCAGACCCTTCCCGCAGATGAAACGAAACCACCATCCAATAACAAAACCACGACTGCACCATCTACCGCTACTCCCCACTCCAGCCACCACATGGAGCACACTTACACACGCCAAAAAAACATTGGGAGACCACAGACACGCAGCCAGACCAAAATGAATTCACAAGACACAGGACCCCACTCCACCAAAGCCAAGGATGCTGCCAGAACGCCCATCACCAAGGTCGTTAAGAAACAAAAGGCTAATAGACACACATCCAGCACCTCACCCACACAGGATGTCTCTAAACAGCCATCTAACCCTCCAGCAGTTAAGCCCTTAACGATCGCCTCAGCCACACAGCAGATCACAAAAAAACAAACGAACCTACAATCAGCAACAGAGCAAGCAAACCACACACCCCCAGCAGTATTTATAGAAGGACTTCAACTGAGATCACGCTTTGCTTCAAGAAGAAAGAAGCCAGAACACCAGCCTGAAGATGACGAGTGAGACCTCGTCGAAACGTCGCCAAAACAACCAGATTTCTACACGGGAAGAAACCCGAATCCACCCTACCATGCATATATATATATATGCATGTTAGGGTGGATTCAAAAAAGAAGAAAAATCTTCCTCTCTCTTCCAGCACATAAAAACAACAGGTCATGAAATTGATTTTAAAAGAACCAAACTCATCTCCAAAACTGAACACTTCAACAGTCGAATAATCATGGAAGCCATTGAAATAGAGAAACACCCAAACAACATGAATAAACGTGATGACACCTCCCGCTTGCCTGACATCTGGAAACTAGCCCTGGTCAACAGACGAGCCTCTGCCACAAAGACTGACACCAGGTCCAAAAGGACACAAGATGCCACCACCCTCCATCCACACCAAACACAAACCCAGACCCTTCCCACAGATGAAACGAAACCACCATCCAATAACAAAACCACGACTGCACCATCTACCGCTACTCCCCACTCCAGCCACCACATGGAGCACACTTACACACGCCAAAAAAACATTGGGAGACCACAGACACGCAGCCAGACCAAAATGAATTCACAAGACACAGGACCCCACTCCACCAAAGCCAAGGATGCTGCCAGAACGCCCATCACCAAGGTCGTTAAGAAACAAAAGGCTAATAGACACACATCCAGCACCTCACCCACACAGGATGTCTCTAAACAGCCATCTAACCCACCAGCAGTTAAGCCCTTAACGATCGCCTCAGCCACACAGCAGATCACAAAAGAACAAACGAACCTACAATCAGCAACAGAGCAAGCAAACCACACCCCCCCAGCAGTATTTATAGAAGGACTTCAACTGAGATCACGTTTTGCTTCAAGAAGAAAGAAGCCAGAACACCAGCCTGAAGATGACGAGTGAGACCTCGTCGAAACATCGCCAAAACAACCAGATTTCTACACGGGAAGAAACCCGAATCCACCCTAACATGCATACCTATACCCGTGAAAATCTACGAAAACAAATATCCGACCTCTACGGGGAGGAAACCTTCCAGCTGACCAGAACCTACAAGAAACTAGAAGTCCGAAGAGCCACCATCTTATGTGACATTGCATTCCTACGCAACTGCCGAGATAAAAATGTGATCCCCACAAGCTTCCAACTGAAATTCCACTCAAAAACCCCATCCAGCGAAAGGATCCTGAAAAGAACAGAACTAGCCCTAATCAGAAACGAACTACACAAGAAAAGATACCTACTAGATCAAACCAACAGAGACCTACTCACTCTCCACCTCAAACTCAGCAACAAAATCCACCCAACACTCTGGAACAAATCCAAGCAACTCGCCGCCTGGAGAGCTGAAACAGAGACCTCCCACAAGACAGACATACACACCAACAAACTCCACAAACTGGAAAAACGCCAGAAGCCCAACCCCCCACAGCAGCCCATGAAACAAACAGTTCACAACATATCAGACAGGACACTCACAATCGCAGAGACCAAAGTCCTGTCCAAAGGATTCAACTTTGCAGTCGCCCCCAGACACATCCCCACTGAAAACATCATATGCGGAGTGGAAGCCAGCCTAACCAAAATCAACCCAGATGAAGCCAACAAAATCAGACTCGAAGTCACCAATATCCTCTGCTCCAGCAAACCACCCAGAAGCAATTTACACAAAGAAGAACAAAAAGCCCTCACCAACCTGAGGAAAGACAACAACATAATCATTCTCCCAGCAGACAAAGGCAATGCCACAGTGGTGATGAACACATCTGACTACCAAGCCAAACTATCCAACCTACTACAAGACCCTGCTTACATACCTTTGAACACAGACCCCACCACCTACCTGGAAAAAACCACCAAAGCCAAAATAAAAGCCTCACCCTTAAGTGAAGAAATCAAGCCAAGCATCATCCCCAGAGAGAAATCTTCCAGATGCCCCAAGCTCTACGGCCTCCCCAAGATTCACAAAGAAGGAACACCTCTCAGACCCATAGTCAGCTCCATAGGCTCACCCCTACAAAACCTCGCCAAATTTCTTGCCAAACAACTCCAGCCCTATGCAGAATCCATCACTTCATACGTACAAAACTCGTTCCACTTCATAGAAATTATAAAGAAACAAGACCTACAACCCAATGACCTACTCGTGAGCTTCGATGTTGTTTCGCTCTTCACACAAGTGCCCATTCAAGAAGCCTTGACAGCTATCCACAACAAATACAACCCCCCAAGCACATCTTAGATCTGACCAACCACTGCCTAACCAACACATACTTCATCCACAATGGACAAAGATACAAACAGATAGAAGGAGCACCCATGGGATCACCCCTCTCACCGGTCATCGCAAACCTATATATGGAACACTTTGAAACCAACGCGTTACAGAAATCCGAACATAAACCCAAACTCTGGCTCAGATATGTTGACGACACCTTTGTTATCTGGCCACACGGGAAAGACAAACTGAACAACTTCCTCACACATCTCAACAGCCTACACCCCAAAATACAATTCACTATGGAAATAGAAGCCAACAACCAACTTCCCTTCCTGGACGTCCTAATCTACAAAAAACCCGACGGCTCCTTAGGACATACCATCTACCGGAAAAAAAACACATACAAACCGCTACTTAAATGCACAATCACACCACCACCCTGCACAGATCAACTCCGTAGCAAAAACCCTCATCTCCAGAACCAAACGCCTCGCTGACAAAGACCACCTAAAAACTGAATTACACACCCTCTCGAATGCTTTAATTGCGAACGGATTCCAAAAAAACACCATCACCAAACTAATCCAAAAAGAAACACCCCCCAAGAACCAAGAAACAGAAGAGAACAACGGCACTGCCCTCCTCCCTTACATCAAAGGCACCACAGACAAAATCAGCAAAATTCTCCACAAACACAATATCAAGACAGCCTTTTGCACCGAACAAAAAATAGCCAACATTTTAAGAAACCCCAAAGACAAGATTGAGCTAGAAAACCAAGGAGTCTACAAAATACCATGCAAAGTCTGCCCAGCCACATACATCGGACAGACAAACAGGAGAATAAGCGCACGCATCGCAGAACACAAGAACGCAGTCAAAAAAGAAGAAAAATCTTCCTCTCTCTTCCAGCACATAAAAACAACAGGTCATGAAATTGATTTTAAAAGAACCAAACTCATCTCCAAAACTGAACACTTCAACAGTCGAATAATCATGGAAGCCATTGAAATAGAGAAACACCCAAACAACATGAATAAACGTGATGACACCTCCCGCTTGCCTGACATCTGGAAACTGGCCCTGGTCAACAGACGAGCCTCTGCCACAAAGACTGACACCAGGTCCAAAAGGACACAAGATGCCACCACCCTCCATCCACACCAAACACAAACCCAGACCCTTCCCACAGATGAAACGAAACCACCATCCAATAACAAAACCACGACTGCACCATCTACCGCTACTCCCCACTCCAGCCACCACATGGAGCACACTTACACACGCCAAAAAAACATTGGGAGACCACAGACACGCAGCCAGACCAAAATGAATTCACAAGACACAGGACCCCACTCCACCAAAGCCAAGGATGCTGCCAGAACGCCCATCACCAAGGTCGTTAAGAAACAAAAGGCTAATAGACACACATCCAGCACCTCACCCACACAGGATGTCTCTAAACAGCCATCTAACCCACCAGCAGTTAAGCCCTTAACGATCGCCTCAGCCACACAGCAGATCACAAAAGAACAAACGAACCTACAATCAGCAACAGAGCAAGCAAACCACACACCCCAGCAGTATTTATAGAAGGACTTCAACTGAGATCACGTTTTGCTTCAAGAAGAAAGAAGCCAGAACACCAGCCTGAAGATGACGAGTGAGACCTCGTCGAAACGTCGCCAAAACAACCAGATTTCTACACGGGAAGAAACCCGAATCCACCCTAACATGCATACCTATACCCGTGAAAATCTACGAAAACATATATATATATATATATATATATATATATATATATATATATATATATATATATATATATATATATATATATATATATATATATATATATATATATATATATATATATATATATATATATATATATATATATATATATATATACTTGGCTGAGGCCTTGTCCCATCAACAGATGAAATGGTTCAGGGCATTTGTTTCTGCCAGAAGGGGTGTAGAAGATTGGAGGGTAGACCCAATAGGGCCATGAGATTGACTTTAGCACTGAGAACAAGGCACAGGAAGGTTTCAGCACGCATAGAGTTTATGCAATTTTGTGCTAAGAAAGGGTTAAGGAGACTGCAGCCAGCAAGAGCAGAGAATTAGATGCAGTTTGGAATGGTGGAGTGGTAAACCAAGGAAAGGGAGCAGTGCAGAGATGAACAATCACCTATTTTGCTTGCTATCTTAGTTAAATTGGCTGGTATCCAGGAAGTGGTTTGCAAGGATCATTTTGAGATTAGTTTGTTCAAGGTGGCATTGTGAGTTGTCTTTTTCAGGGCACTGAGGGTTAGTGAGCTCATGAGTTCAAAAGAAATGACAAATCACAATCCTCTTTACAGAGGATGGATTTAGTAATTATGGAAGATCAGTAATTAAATTGAGGCAATCAAAGATGGACCAGTTAAGAACAGGAAAAGAAGTAGTCTTGGGTAGATGTTATTTGACAGAAATCTAACAAATAATAGCAATTGTTGACTACCTACAGGGTAGGGGTGATGGAGAAAGATGTCTGTTTACACATGAAGGGGGGCAGCTTTTGATGTGTTATCGGTTCTGGAAGATCACCTCCCAGGCTTTGAGCAAGGCCAGGATTGATGGGTGGCACTTTAGGACTCATTCAGCAGCTGTGATGGGATATTAGGTGAATAAGATTAAGAAGGTGGGATGATGGGTGTCTCAAAAATATCAGATTTATATCCAGTCATGGCCAATCCGTTAGGTGCTGGTGTGATGCTGTACAGCCACACCTACATCTCTTGGATTTCTAAATATGTAGGTTGGATGAGTTGGGGATGCAACCTGGGCCTAGATATTGGGCCAAGCTAGAATGGAAGGGCTGGAGAAACCTGCTATGGGCAGCTCGGGGTTCTCCAGATGTGCTCCCTGCCATAGTGATGATTCATTTAGGTGACCTAAAAGTCAAGCAAGTCATTAATTTTGCAGATTAAGGCTGATCTGAGGAACTTTACAGTGTAGTATCTGTCTACATCCTTAATATGGTCCATGTTGCTCCCATAGTTGGTATGGAGAGGAACAAGTGAACATGGGCAAATAGAGAAGGCATAAATAGAGAAGTAGGTAGAGATTTTAGAGCAGGGTTGGATGCTGTGATCAGTCACCCAGACATTACTGTGTGTCACACTGAGCTATACAGAGAGGATGGAGTCCATCTCACTGATGAAGTTTGGATATTTAAAAAAGGGATTTTCAAGGGGAAATCCAGGCCCAACTGCTGGGCTAGTTGGAAGGGGCAAAAGAGCATACTCCATAGCCCCTGTGCCATGGTGCATAATGTAAGAAGTCATGGATTTCAGATTAGATAATGAGTAAAGCATCCAATACGTGCCTGGCAGACCTTATCTTGGAATTAAGAAAGGAAGGAGAGGAGAGTAAAGATAATAAGAAATCACAGGAGAACATAGTTAATGATTGAATTGAGGGCTGCCTTGGGGTAAATAGACCTCTGAATTCTGGAAGAGTATTGAACAGGTGAGCAGAACTCTTCTGAAGTAGGAACTTGCTAAAATCAGGCATGAGCTGGAGGTCAAACAGATTCTAGACCTATACCTGCTTGCACTGCACTCTGGTAAGAAAGGAAGTGTTAAAAAGTTGAAAGTTAAAAGATATTTGTAATAAAGTTGTGGCCCAGTTTTAACCCAGCATATGTGTTTTGCCTTATTATTCTGGTCTGGGTGGGCAAAGCATACTTTGAATGGATATTTTTCAAAGGAATGGCTAAATAAAACCCTATTCACCATGTGTTATCATTGTGAAAAAGCTTTCATTTTACAGGCAAAATATTAATTATAATTTGACACAAGGAGAGGTTCTAGTGCCAGGTTCTTAAATGGTGACTTCTGCTGTGAAATATATGTAAGATAACCCTAAATTAATTTGAGTCACATTTCCTGTGAGTCTTGGCAGATTTCACATGTGAGACTTCATACTGAGCTATAACTAATATTATGATTATTTTATATAGCTCTCTGGAGACATGTTTTAATGATGATTTTACCATAAATCTTTCAAATAGTTTTATGAGAAATCTGAGCTTATATGTGCAGCTTCCCGAGCATCTCTTAAATTGCTGGAGGAATATTTCAGAACTTGGAACTGTCCACATGGCTCCACATCCTATTGCAAAATGACATCCTTGTAGTCATGCAAGTGGCTTCTATTTGAATTTATCTGAGCTTCTGTCAATTTCCTTGATGTGCATCCTTGTGAGCAAACCCAGCAATTCTGAGCACACAATGAAGGGTGAGCTGGATTGTGCATACAGTACTTATTTCTTGATTGCTCATTTATGTTTCATGATACCAACAGGATTCTGGCCACTGCCACCATTCACTTTTTGTGAAGACTGGCTTTCTCAGGTACATTTTCACTAAATTTCAGCCTCTTCCAGCTGAATATCCAAAAGTGTCTAAAAAAATAAAATGGTCACATCAAATTTTGACCATTTCTGATAGAGGTTTGAAACAAACCACATGTACTCACAAATCCCTACCCAGTGAGACTATAAACCTTCCTAAGGAATTTTATGTCGTGCCTATATACAGAATCATGAAGTGAATAACTTTCTCACTCAATCAAATTTTCTCTTCCTTTCTTGGCTTTCACCTCAGGGAATTATAATTACCCACACATTTGCCAATTAAAATAGATTATATCATTCAGAAAACAAGTGCTTATTCCTTATGCGCATGGGTTTGGGTCCAGGAAATTTAAGAATTACAGCTATAAAGTTGTCAATAGAAAAACAACAGGTATTTCTCGGCATACTGTTAGAAGTACTTTGGATGTTTGCAAGCACTAGATCTTTCTACATTCATCTTCTGTTTAAACAAAATGAAAAGGGAGGCATCACTTGGCATAAGCCTCCCTCAACTGTTTAGCAGGAACTCTGCATAGGAACATACGTACTGTATATCAGTAGAGGCTTGTTTCAGCAACACGGTGATTCTGCTCCATCTTTCAGTCCAGTCCAGGTGCTATCTGAAGCGTGAATCTTTTCCTCCAAATAGGTTCAGCACTTTGGACAGATACATCAATGTTTAGATTGGAAGCCAGGATAGATTCACCATCCCACTTTCACTGCAGCTACTGACCTCCACTTATATGCACTTATATGCACATCTAGATATTCATTTATAGCCTTTTGAAACATTAGAGAGCCCTGCAAGATCAAATTATAATGAAAAGAGCCATGCTGTCTCAGGCTTTTTACTATTTCTTTTTATGTACTCAATGAGTTGAGGACCTGGCTGAAGAGTGGAGCATAGAATTTTGGCCTCAGTATGGCTGCATGTGAACATTATTGATGTAACCTAAACCTTAAATCCAACCACATGACCTGAAAAAGGCACTTGAGATTTGTCGTTTTTCAGTTTCCAAAGCAGATTGCACAAAGAAAAAAATGAGATTTATTTTAATTAATAATATATGAAAAAATGTAAAATCGGAAACACATTGAGGCTGGGGCAAAAGGCACAGAGAGGGTGGGTCTCTCCTGGGGTTGTGGGTGGTTCTTCCCCTTTCAGGAGAGGAACTGTATGTACAATTGCAAACATCTACTGACTACCGGAATGCACCAAAGATCTTCAGATCAGTCTGTACTCTGAAGCAAGGCGTTTTATTACATAGTAATGAGAAACTATGGATTGTTCTGAAAGAAATGATTGTACCTTAGTATTTGATTTCCCCTATGTGTAACTTGGGTTATGGAGAAGGAGCTACCATTATAGGATATGGAGAGAGAGACAGAATGGTTTCTTATGGGCAAAGGTTTGCACAAAGGTACATTTTATCTCCTTATGTCTTCAATCTGTATATAGATCATATCATAAGGAGAGCTTGACTAGATGAAGGAGTGAAAATTGGTGGAAGAATCATCAATATTTTAAGATACGCAGATGACAGCATGTTACTGGCAGAAAGCAACAATGATTTAAAATGACTTTTACGGAAGGAACAAAGTGCCAAAGCAGGAGTGCAGTTGAAGTTTAAGAAAACAGAAATCATGACTACAGAAGAACTACACATATTTACACTGATAATGAAGAAATTGCAAAAGTGATTTTTCATACTTGGGTTCAATCATCAATCCAAATGGAGACTGAAGTTAAAAATCAGCCCAAGATGTGAAAGCGCAGCAATGAAAGAAATGGAAAAGATTATCAAATATAAGGATATGTTGCTGGAAATCTAGACCAAGATCATCCACATTCTTGTCTTTCTAATTTTTATGTATACATATAAAAACTGGACAGTAATGAAAGCTGGTAGGGTGGGAAAGGATTCATTTGAAATATGGTGCTGGAAGAGATCTTTATGGATACCCTGGAGAACCAGAGAGATGAATGTGGATCCTGAACTGCCTTTGGAGGCAACCATGTTGAAATGGTAGCTGCCCTATTTTGGGTACATCATGAGAAGACAAGGAAGGACTGGAGTATAACGATATCCTCATGGAACATTAAAAAAATACCCAGCTGGCTTTCTATGCAAGGTCACTTGAGAAGCATTGAACCCCCAACTGTGCGGGGAAACCCCAGACGAGGGAACAATGGATCTCATGGGGCCTGAGGCACAGGAAACTCTTATCTCTTCCCCCACATTAGCCAAGCAAGAGGAAAAAACAAGCTGTCTGGCAGTCATTCATCAAGACCCTTCCTACGTACACTGGTACGTCAGATTAAGCCCTTCCCAGGAATTCATCAGCCTACCCCATCCTGACATGTAGACCCTCACCCCACCTCTGATGGTCTGGTTTTTGCAAATGATAAAACGAGTCTGGCCTCATGCTTGCAGAGGAAGCTGCTACATGAGGCCTGGCTTTGTTGAACCCAACAATATGTGTCTATGTAGAATCATTCCTACACTGGAGGCAGCAGGAAAAGAAGAAGACCAAATATAAACTAGATTGACTCCCCAGAGATATCCACAGGCTTATGTTTGCAGGAGGTGAGCAGGGTGACTTAATGGTACGTTATAACATTTTTTCAGCATGCTGTAAGCAGAAAGTAGCTTTACATGGCCCCAGTAAGTACTGCTTCAGATACTAAAGATATCAAATAAAAGCAAATTATTGTTTAATGTTGAGAATAAATCACAGAGACCTGGACAATCAATTCTTCAAGTAAATAGTCTTCTTTGAATAGCACTTTTAGCCCTTCAATGGTTTCCTTCACAGACTATGCAAGAAAGATGCTGACTTTTCTTACCTTATATAAAAGCAGAAAGAATTGTGAGCCTTATGCCTGTTTGTAAATCTCTCAAGTTCTTTTCTTGCTCCTTTGCTAAATGTCAGAAATTTACATTTAACACTGAAGCCACAGAAGTCCAATACAAAGCATATAATGAATGGAAATAAAATTTCCAGAGAAATAAATCTATTGGATCATTTTAAATCAGAAGTTATTTCCTTAGTTTTCACCCACACATTTCCTATGAGAAAAGACTTACCTTCAGTGGGATTATCGCATGTGCTAAACAGTTTGTCAGGATTGTACTGAAACCCTGCTGGTCCCCAAACAGTGCAGTCTAGCAAACAGAATGTAATTACTTCATTGGTCATCAGTGATATATGTTCCTGTCACCTCATTATGCCAACTATAGTAATGGCCTGTATTATATAGCCCAAGATGTCCCTTGCGCCATGCCCAAAATAGCGCTGATTTGCTGAACTTGCTTGAGAAAATATGATTGGATTTAAAAACCAATGTGGGATTCAAATGGTGACTTATTTTTCCCTAGAAGTTATTTTCTAATATTGTTTATGTGGGCTTTGTAGAATTTGATAGCCATCTAAAAGAGTTCATTTTTCAGATACTTTTGAGAGCTCAGCTGTTCCATGCAGCAACTGAATCTTGCTTCTTAATAGGTCTAGCCATTAGGATCATACACAATATCAATTTGGGGGCCCCTTCTCTGAATTCCAATTATTTTGGTGCAAAATTTAATGAACATCTCTTCTGAGATGTGCTTTTCCCATATATCTGTGGAGAATGCTTACTTCTGTTGTATGCATATCTGCAGGGACCATTTGCTAGGGTCTCCTGGAGAGAAACAGGCAGGTTTATAGGCACTTTGCATGTGGCACAACTGTGAGCAGGACTGTGCATATTTATTTATTTATTTATTTATTTATTTATTTATTTATTTACCATCCAACTAGCTACAAGGCCACTCTCAACTGCTGAGCCTGCCTGCTGCCAGCTAGCCCTCTTAGGGCCTTTTTACACGACCCCTAAGATCCGCTGGCCACTTAAATTCGGACCAGAGATCTTAGGGGTTCCTCACTCTTCCTCTGTCCCCACCCCCCTCCGCACTTCCTGGTTGCTAGCTGCCTGAGGGAGGGAGAAAAAAGAAAGAAAAGAATGCCCTTACCTCCGTTTTGTTCCCGGCAGCATAATACAGATCTCTTAAAGGGACGGGGCGCAAAAAAAGAACAAACAGAAGCCAGGAGAGCCCCGCACTCACTATCCTTGCACCGGATCAAATATTTGTCTCATCCAAAAAGCAGGTACAAGAAAAGTGCAGTTTGATCACGCTAAGTGGACGGGGTCGCACTTAATTGTCTGCAAAGTCCGGAGCTGGTGGGTAAACATCTTTAAGGTCCGGACCTTGCAGCCATTTGCGGCAGAGCTTAGGGGTCGTGTATAAACGCCCTTAGTTGTCAAACTGGGATGTATGGTCAACAAGTGTGTTTTTGCCTATCCCATAATGGCCACCTAAGGGCTGTTAAAGGTAATTTTATGGTGGGCTGGTTTTAAATATCCCACAGTAGAGGTAGTGCAGAATGGGAGGTCAGTTTCTGTGAGTTACCACTTGGTACACTTAATGTTGTTGCATACAGCATCCCAGCAACTGGCATGTAATTAAACTGTAAACCACCCAGAGACTACCTGACATAGTATGGGGCAGTATATAAGCAGAATACTTTGCTTTTATGGACTGGCCAACTCAATGAGATCACTACTCAGGGTGGTTTACAAAATGTAAGCAAACCATACAGTTCACACAGAGAGAGAAGTTCCACATCTGAAAATCAAGCAGAAAATGTGAACAATATTAACCATCATCTCAAAAGCATAACACCAAACAAATTAAAATAAACAAACAAATGAAGATGTATAATCCAATACAACAAACCAAAAAAAGTCAAATTATAAATTATAAAACCAGCATGGACCTGCTTTATAGACTGCTCAAAATTAAAAGGTTTAGATTGGGTTTTTGCACTTTTTTGATTGGCCAGTCAATCTTCTATTCTTGCTAGCGGTGTCACAAAGAAAACAGTCACTAGTTATGCACATTTTGCACACACTGTAGAAAGCTCACCAAACCCCTTATTTTGTTATTGTACTGGAGGCAGAAAAATCTTACTTTCTTGACAGGCCATCTTACTGAGACACTCTGTTTCACAAAGAATTTGTCACATATCTACATCATAATGCCCCAAATTTCCTGTAGACTTCTGCTTAATACATGTGGTGTGGCAAGAGATTCCTGGTGCTTCTTGTTCTCCTCTGCCCTCTGTGCAAATATCTGAAGAAATGTATTGCTTTTTCTCTGAATTCATGGCCTTTCCTCTGAATTCATTGCTCTTTCTCTGAATCCAAGACCTCAGATTCCTGGTTTTACCAATGTCTAACCATTTCAGACTTTCAAATGAATGCACATCCATAAACGTAGAATAATTCTATAATTCCACTTTCTTTCTATAGAAATGTCTATTAAACATTTCTCCTTCAGTGCTGAGTTTGTTTTCAAACTTCATCCTCCATACAATATAATGTATGTCTTTACCAATAGTTCGATCAGCCCCACTTCAGCTGCTAATGAAAAGAAACATTCCGTACACAATGGTGATTATCTCATGGCATCTATCTCCTTTCACTCTCTTTCACTCTCTTTATTGCAACCATTTTATGTTGTCTAGTGTCGCTCAACATTTCTTGAGGCTTTTCTGTAATTGGATTTATAAAAGTTGATTTGATGTTTTACAAACTCGAACAAATAGAAAACAGACTGGATGATAATTGCTTAAAAATGTGATTGCATTGTAGCACCATATGCACTTGTATCTGCCATAGAAATATGCATGGAATCCTCTTATTTTCACCCCCAGCTCTTTTATTAGCAACAAATGCAATTGCAATATATGTCTTCAGTCAGACTCTAAGTGTGCAATTCATGTTTTAAAAGGCTGGGCTGTGTGAAGATTAGGGCAGATTGGTATTGTACAATTCATGAAACTTATATCAATTTAAGACTAAAATTGTTTTTTTGGTAGTGAATAGAATTTTATTTGATATATATATGGATCTGCACTGACTGCACTGGGTTAAAATGCCCTGTGCATTTTATGAGAATAGGCAAATGCGATAATAATGGCTGGCACATTTCCTCTGCCCATTTTGTCCTGGTCTTTACATGGCAAACAGCTGATGTGTTCCTGGGTTGGAACAGCCTCCTAGTGAATTACAGAGCAGCATGTGGTTGAAGATTATTGCTTCTCTTTAATTTCACATTTGTTTTCATTTTGGAAGACAGGAGGCTAAATCAGACAGAGAATGCCTTCCCTTGTTTGAGATGGCTGCTCCATTCCAAGCGTGCTGTGCTAGCTAGCCTAAGGAGGCTTAACCTTATCAAGCCAGTGACAGGCATCCTTCTACAAAAAGAAAATGCACAGTTGGTTTCCTGTAGCTGGTAATGTGTGTGGTTCAAGCTGCGTTGAATTATTTCACTCCAGAACATCTGCAGGGAAAGGACAAATCTTCAGTTCTAGTGTGTGGAAGCCTGGTGGGGGCAGAATAGTTGCTGAATCGGTCGTCTGCAAAGTCGGTAGCTTGGTGGTTCGAATCCTGGGTGCCATGTAGCAGAGTGAGCTCCTGCTGGTAGCCCCAGCTCCTGCCAACCTAGCAGTTCGAAAGCATGCAAATGCAAGTAGAAAAATAGGTACTGCCATAAAATGTGGGAAGGTAAACAGTGTTCCGTGCACAGAAATGTGTTCAGCCATGCACAACTTGCACAACACTGGCTCTTTGGATTGGAAATGGAGATGAGCGCCACCACTAGAGTCGGGCACGACTAGCACACATGTGCAGGGAAAACCTTTACCTCTTTATTTACTACATTGGCTGACTGTATAAATTTCATTTACAAAATGAAAAACCAAAATCCAAGGCAAAACATCTAGATCAAATTATTTTCTTCCTGCTGTGTCCCATTAACGCCCATTATTCATTGTTAATTAGCTAAAGAAGAATAGATGCTCTAGAATCTACCTAGCTGTCTTACCAGGAAGGTTGTTCTTGCCATGGGCAAGGGGCTCTTTTGGATCCAAGGCAGTAGGATGCCAGTGAAGGAGGAAATGCTAGAGATCTTTATTAAAGCAAAAAAGAAAAGGAAAAGCCATAGTGGAATAGGTATGAAGTTCAATAACAGAAAATAGGACTAGTTCTAAGGATAAAATATATGTGTAATACAGCAAAGAAGAACAGCAATATGACCTGAAAGCTCACAAATGCATTTCTGTCCATTGTGTGGTGGCAGCCCTGTTGTTTCTCAAGATCAATCAAAATCTGCCTTCCTATGTCAAACCCATTATTATGTGTCCTGCACTCTGGGTTGATAGAGAACAATTCTGCCCTTCCTCTGTATGAAAACATTTCAAGTTGTTGAAGGGTTCAATCATATCTCCCATCAGTCTTCTTTTCTTGAGGCTAAACCTGGCCAGTTCTTTCAGTTTGTCCTCATAGGTCCAGGTTTCCAATCCCCTGATCATTCTTGTAGCAATCCCACAAAATTGTTTCAATTTGCTGGAACCCTTCTCAAAGTGTGGTGCCCAAAAGTGAATACAAGATGAGGCCCCACCAGTGTTGAATAGAGAGGAACCAGCACTTCATGGAATTTGGAAACTATACTTTTAAGGCAGCCTACAATAGCATTTGCCTCCCCTCTCCCCAGCCATAGATTTGCACAACAGGATTTCAACCCTTAAATGCAATATCCCCAGCAGTCCACTCATCATAGCCATTCAATTCTCACTAGGGATGGGCATAAAACCAAAAAATGAAAGGCTCTTCCATCGTTTTGTTACGTAACAAAGTGAAATGAAATGAAATGAAACAATGAACTAGCATTTTGTTACATCTGTAAAATGGTTGCTTACCTGTAGGTATTCTGCCGCTGCCACTGCTGCAGAGACTGCCCAGCCAGGCCAGAGAGGGTGAGTAGCTAGCAGGCCAGCCTAGGCCCGCTGCCATAGCCTCCACTTCTACCACTGGAGCCACCGCCGCTGCAGCAGGAGAAGGTGAGCAGCCAGCAGGCCAGCCTAGGCCTGCCAATGCCGCTGCCGAAGCTGCTGCAGCTGCTGCTGGACCCATGCCAGCCAGCTGGGCAGGCTGGCCTAGCCCCCCTGCCCCAACACTGCCACTGGCAGCCAGCCCTGGGCAGGCTGCCCTAGGGAACCCCCTCCCCCCCCTGCCAGAGCCTTTGGACTTGGAGCTGCTACTGGAGCCTTCAGAGAGCCGCCACAGGGATGAAGCATTTCATTTTGTATGAATTTTTGTTGTAAAAATTCATACGTGATGAAACAAAATGAAAAGTGGGGGCTCCTGAAACAGAACAAAATGAAACACCATTTTTCTGTTTCATGCCCATCCTGAATTCTCACTGTTATCCAACTTACATACCCCTATGTATTATGAGTAGCACTGAGTGGGGTCATTTGAGAATAGGAAAAAATGTGGAGAAAACATGAGTCTTGCTGATATTTGTGATTTCTGATTAGTACATGACTTCCTAATTTGTGTGTTCATAATACCTTATCTAGATTATTGTCTTAAAAACTAAGCAAACAGCTAATCAGCAATAGTTGTGAATGTTTGTTTTAAGAATTGGTGTTCGATTGCAGCTCCTTTATTTTGCAGTAAATGCTGTTATTTTCAGAACTTCAATAAGTTCTAGGTAGCTGCCTGACACCCTCTCTCTAACAATTATTTCATAGCTCTATGTTCAGTTGAAATAATCAGAACTGACTATATGGTAATGGATTTAATATTATAGGGGCAGAAGCAGAGACTTTAGTTTTGCCTTCTGAATGATTGCTATTTTTGATATGGAAATGTTAAAAAAAGTTTCTCCTTATGAAGACTCTTGAAATATTCCATAAAATACATTTTCTAGCAATTATGAAATAAAACTTAACATTTTCCTGGTGACATTTCCTGATAGCAAGTCATGACTCCCCCTGTGACTGTACCTTGCCTGCTCCATTCTAAGAACTAAGACACAACAAAACATTGCATTCTCTTATCTGAACTTTGCCATTTATTTGCACATCAAAAAATCAGCTTAACAAAACGATTGTGACTTCTCTAAGTAGAAGTGTGCAGCAAAACCTCTATGGCATTTGATGGGGTCTGAAGAATTATATATGAAATGTCTAATTTAAATATTTCTGTTGCTCGGTCTTTGTGATATCCCATAGTTTAAGACCTATTACGTCTGCCCTCCGCTCTCCACAGAAGAGAACAAGAGATAACGTGAAGGATGTGAAATGGAATTTTCAGGATGCAGTCCTTTCCAGCAAGGCTATATTTTCAAGCTAAGTAAAGACAGCAAACTTTCACCAGGACCCTCCAATAAAAATGATGTAAAGTCTACAGGTGACAGTTTAATGGGCTCTGACAGGAGGAAGGGGCCATATAATATGAAGACAGATAGTGTTGAATCCCATGGATAGATTCAGTTACTGACTCTACTGATCAATAATAGCAATACTGATGGAGATATACTGTGAAGGAAACATATTTTGGTACTGTCTCAGGCCTGTGTGACAATGCATATTTAAAAGATAGATTAGATGCCCCGAAGCATTAACCTTGTTGGTTAAGATTTTGGTTCATATTTATATGCACTAAATTTCATTATCTTTGCTTATTTGTTCCCTTTTCTCTTGAGAATTATTGTTGAACAGAAAATAAAAACACACTCATTTTCTTGTGGTTGGCTACTGACACTGGGGACTTTTGACAGGGGCCTTGAGCAACTGCAAACATTTGGCACATTGATGCTCTGACATGATGACTTTCTGCAGACAAAAAGATGTGTTTATTTCATCATGAAGAAATAGGTTCTTCTAAGTTAAAGCGCAGTGGCTTCTATCTTCATGTGTCTATATCTTTGACTTACTTTCCCTGCTGATGTGATGTTAACGCTGACCCTCTAATCCAGGTATGTCCAAATTTTGGTCCTCCTGATGTTTTGGACCACAACTCCTAGAATTCTAAGCTTAAATTGCCAATGACAAAGGACTGTGGGAGTTGTGGTCCAAAACATCTGGAGGGCCAAAGTTTGCACATGCCTGCTCTAATCAATGTCAGGTTTTAAATGTAGTAATTAGAATTATCTACTGCTTTTTTCTCTCATAAACCACTGAAACAATATCCCAGAATCTTACTTTCTCCCATGCCTTTGCTTCAGCTCTATAGTGTGCTTCTCAAAGACATCTCATTTTTGGACAGAATACAGTCTAACGAACGTTTCAGGTTTCATTAATTGCTGACAGAAGTATTTGTTTCCCCCTGGAAATCCATCAGATTTGAAAAGACTTTACTTTTGATGAACCATTTTTAAATCTTGCTTAACTGCCATGTGGTTCAGTAAAGAAATGGGATAGAAGTGTTGAACCATTTGAAAAGAAGTATTTCATGGAAAATTGAATAAATGTCCTTAAATAAGCCCTTATGATACTTGGAGAGTGGGGGAGAGAACAGTGCCCTCCATCCATTTCTGAACTATCTTTGGTGGATTATATAATAGAGCAAAAGGTAAATTCTTTAGGACTCTCCATAGATCAATTAACCTCAATTTCTCCAGAAAAGGATGGATTATTTTACATTTCTCACACATTTCCCTCTAGAGAGAGGAGGAGGATTTATCCTGGATGGAATTAACAACTCAACTTAAATCTCCTTCCAAAATATAAGGCCCTGGGAAATCTGCCAAGTTTAGAAATATTAGTTGAAGTTAGTCATGTGAGCTAAATCTTGGAGTGAATAAACTGAGTAATGTAGCATGCTGAATGGTAGCCAGTACATATTTAAAATATACTATGCCTGTCTTCCTCACTGTTTCAAATATATTTTATATTAAGTGGTTTGATATTCACACTCGTTACTTTTCTAGGATTAAAGCAAATGAGCATATGCAACAATTTTCTTTCTAACACGATACGGGACTACAGGTAACTGGTTGAGCCTTTAAGTCATACTTTGTGGTTGTCAGTGGGTGTATTACATTTTTGAGTCCTTTCTGGATCATGTAAAATGTACATGGATTTATTATTACTTGACTAATGGGTTACTGTCAGGCTGATGTGTGGATTCTTCTCTCTGAAAAATATCCCAAGGCAGTGAACAGGGCCAGGTGCAAGATCAACTCTGATGACAGAAACACTTTGATGTAGAGTGTTGTAGAGGACTTATATCTAATCTCGGGAGACCAACCTCACCTTTACAGAGATGACAGGGTGCACCGTTCAACTGTGGGAAGGGAAAAGGTTTGGTTTGTTTGTTTGTTTGTTTTCTTGCTTGTTTATTTGTTCTGGGGAGATGGAGAGAGTGAAAGAGAGAGATTTGTGCTAGGGGCAGCTCTGAGCCCAATGGAGTTCAGGGGTGGGGCATGTTTGCCCACTCGCCCCGGACTTCTGGTGCCAAAGCTTCATGCCAATCCAGGTCTCTGCTGCCCTGGGGATGGGAGCCAATATAAGGCAGCTCTCTCCCTGCCCCAGCCTCTTTATGATTGAGGCAGCCCCACCCTCCCACCCTAACAAATGGAGAATGAGATTAGCTTGTCACTATGGGGCCAGATGGGAATTTTTGGTGGCTACTCTGATTCGCCGTAATTAGCCATCCCATTCTCTTTTGTGTGTGGGATGGATATTGTTTGTCCTTTCTAATGGTCACAATCTTGGTAGGCGGGTAGTACAAGAGGTAATAGTATTCAGGTATGCCCAAGTAAGTCGTCCTTATGGTCTTAGACAGCCCTCGAATAAACTTAAACGTCACTGGTAATTTTGGGAGTTAAATAAAGTCAGTAAGTTAATATTAGGCTGAACCGAGGGCTGTGATGGGCTAGCAGATTCGCCCAAGTTGGCACAATACTGAACAGGTGCCCAGCGTCTTTCCAGGAGTGAATCTCCCTGAATACATATTGGGCTGGTAGGGAATTTTTTCCTGGGCAACTACGTTTCAGGTCCCTTTAACAGGTTAGAGGCATGTTACTGATATAAGTTAAATATGTTATGAATAAAATTGTGGCCCAATTTATCCCAAAACTGAAGTTGTCTCTCCTCTTTATTTCCGGGGTTTGGGGGGCAAATCCATTTTTCATTCATTATGTGTGCAAATTTCTCCTGTCCTGAGTAGCCATGGAATAAAAGAAGACACACAGAGAAAGTCTCTTTCCTGGAACAGCAACTCGAAGGGCAGGACTTGCTCATGTAGTTCTGTAATCCCTTTTATGTGCTCTCTCTCTCTCTCTCTCTCTCTCTCTCTCTCTCTCTCTCTCTCTCTCTCTCTCTCTCTCTCTCTGTCTGTCTGTCTGTCTGTCTTAGAAAAGATACTCATGTAATGTCAGTTGATGGTAATTTATGCTACCAAGAAATGGGAGCTCATAGCTCTATCCTGCTTATATAGAAGAGCTAAAGGGACACTATAGAATAGATTAACTATTTCTTTTTTTATAATGCATTTTTTTCTTCTTCCAAAAGGAAAACAGCTACCATCTAGGTCAAAGTGGCCTTCAGCACCCCCCTCCCCCATTAAGCAGAATAAAACATCAAGAAAAAAATTAGCTGGCAGATGCTAGAACATATTACATTCTAACCAGGAATAACATAACCAGGAAAGCTATTTGTAGATGAAAAATTCTTCAGCCAAAGTACTTCAGCCAATGAGATTATGTTCTCCCTCCCTCCTTTCTTTCTTTCTTTCTTTCCCTTTTCTTCCCCCCTCCCTCCCCCTCCCTTCCTTCCTTCTTTCTTTCTTTCTTTCTTTCTTTCTTTCTTTCTTCTCTTTCTTTCTTTTTCTTCTTTCTTCTTTCTTTCTTTCTTTCTTCCCCTTCCTCCCTCCCTCCTTTCTTTTCTTTCTTTTCTTTCTTTCTCCCTCCTTTCTTTCTTTCTTTCTTGCCCTTTTCTTCCCCCCCTGCCTCCCACCCTCCCTCCCTCCTTTCTTCTTTCTTTCTTTCTTTCTTTTCTTTCTTTCTTTCTTCTTTTCTTTCTTTCTTTCTTTCTTTCTTTCTTTCTTTCTTTCTTTCTTTCTTTCTTTCTTTCTTTTTCCCTTTTCTTCCCCCCTCCCTCCCTCCCTCTTTTCTTTCTTTCTTTCTTTCTTTTCTTTCTTTCTTTCTTTTCTTTCTTTCTTCTTTCTTTCTTCTTTCTTTCTTTCTTTCTTTCCTTTCCCTTTTCCCCCCCTGCCTCCCCCCTTCCCTCCCTCCCGCCCTGCCCCCTCCCTCCCTTCTTTCTTTCCTTCTTTCTCCCTCCCTCCCTTCTCTTTCTTTCTTTTCCCTTTTCTTCCCCTCCCTCCCTCCCTCCCTCCCTTCTTTCTTTCTTCTTCTTTCTTTTTCTTTCTTTCTTTCTTTCTTTCTTTCTTTCTTTCTTTCTTTCTTTGAATGTGTGCTTTAACATATCAACCACCTTAAAGATTGCATGGGAAACCATGTAGAGAATTTCTGCCAGTGCAAAAAAATAAAGAAAATGGTTCAGTGGTATCACTACTTATCAGTCAGTGTGTCTTGTTCCTGCAGTCTTTCAACATATACTCATTCAAATATTTATGAAATGGCCAGCATGAGATGCAAACTATAGACTAATTGGGGTTGGTGGTAGCTCTACAGTATTCCTTTCCTACCTTCTCTTCAGTTCTCTTCTCTCCTAGGCTCTTTCAACTGTCTCCCTTCTGTCCCTCCCTCCATTGTTTCTAATACAGAATTTCAAAAGTTAGTTCATTATATCTGAGGGAATGTTTTCTTAGTCAGAGAACAGACTGGTTGGCTGCATTATTCTGCTGGAGAACAAGTGACACTGCAGAGCAACATACACATCCATTTAAAATAAGACAAGACACATTTGTATCTTTGTACATTATAACTTTGTACTGGGAACTTTTCTTATTTCTGCTTTAGTGGAAGTGGTCAAAAGCACTATAAGACTGAATGTAATGTTGCTCTGGAAATGTTCATCTCAAGCTACTCACAGCCAGCCAATTATATTTTACTTCCTGAAGAACACAAATCCTGTCCTGTCCCATTCTCATCAAGGTCATTTTTCTATTTGTGACAGAAATGCCACCACCTCTTTCCCTTCATTGCAATAAAAACACAACAATGACTAATTAAATTACTAACAATCTCCTTCAATTTCATGACAGCCCAAATCAGCTGCCTAAGATGCTCCCTTATTTTGCAATTGATGTTGTTACTGCATCAGTTTTAATTCAAAGTCTTTAACTACCCCGAGTAGCCAATGGTTAGTTGGAAGGCATATAGGTAACTAACTAACTAACTAACTAACTAACTAACTAACTAACTAACTAACTATAAATAAATAAATAAATAAATAAATAAATAAATAAATAAATAAATAAATAAATAAATAATCTGAGAAAGTACTTTTTCTTTTATAATAATAATAATATTGCAAATGCAAGCTGTCTTTCATACTATAATGACAATTGTGTAATATGTTTTGAAAGTAGAACTTAACTTTCTTGAAATTCCAATGGAAAATGCATGGCTGGTGCCTACAAACAAATTCCCACAAAAACAAAACAAAATCTGATGCTGCACATTTCTCCCCATGGCGACTGACCCACGCAGTGCACCATCCAGCCACAACAAATCACCATGAGGAGAAACTTTGTTTCTGTTCCACCCCAGACCCACACTTTATGGAAACAGGAGCTTGCTGCAGATAAACAGATCAATGAAAGGCAGTATGTTTTGGTTCTGTGTATCTGTCAACCTTTAAATGGATGAGATAAGAGAATATCATAATGCAACACTCTTTAAAAAGGCCTATTACAAGAAAACAAATCTTTGTAATGTTCTCCAAAATTACAATTTGAGTAATGCTGTGCAGCATTTTTATTGCCTATAAAAATTACTGATTGAATTAGAGCTCTAGTACATATTGATTTAGATGCCATGCTTTATAAATTATAATCTGGAACCAAATTTTTAAAAAAGAAACAAAGGGAGGGGAGAAATTAGGAGAGCAAAAATGGACAGGCAATTTCTCATTCAGTGTAGCCAGGTTGCATATTTATAAATTTTAAACACACATCAAGACCTAGGCAAATCTTTTTTTTTCATGCTCCTTTTTACAGAACAGAGCTTGAACACAGTGTAAAGGTAAAGCCAAAAGTGGTATTTCCCCCTCCCTCCATAACTAACTGTATATGTTGAAGTGGGGATGATAGACAGGACTGATCCACAGTATTTTGTTGCTTAAGACAGAGCTACAGATGATGGTTCAGCCATTGAAAAGATACTCAGGTGAAGACATATGGTAACAAAAGTCTACTAAGTTATTTTGCAAGCACCATTCTATTTTCCTGTGAGTTAAAATACAATAGCAAAGCAACCAATTAAGAATTCTCTACCTTTTTGTGAGAGCCCAAATCTTCGGTTGTCTCAGCGGCGGTCTTAGGATGTGGTCAAATGACCCAAATGTTGCCTTCCAATCCCCATTGAGTTTGCATCATAAATTTTTAGTCACATGACACATGGTCATTAGCAAAGAATTTACACAGCAAATGTGCAAATGGTGAATCATTTCTCACTCAGCCAGAGGCTTCTAACTTTTTGGTAGACCTTTTCAGTAAAATACTGCACTGCTGCCTGTGTGCATGATTTTATTGTAACTTTTATGAACTACTGTCACTGTACGTGTCCTTTTAAATTCCCCCCATATTATTTGTGTTGATGTGTCAATTAATATATTTCAAACAGTAGCAACAAGAAAATCCAGGCACTTATTGAATTGTGAGGAAATGGTTCAATAAACCCAAAGCACATTGGCATGCACACCCTGGAGTAATTACCATGTGGCTGCAAAGCACAGTGGGATTGTGGCTAAAAGTTGTTTAACCACAGGGGACATTTTGGTGGTGTTACTATGGTCCCACTCTTTTTTAAATAGAGAAGGTCCTGATGATTTGAACCTTGGCAGTTTACAGTTGTGATTTCTTTATTTAACAACTCAGGTATCACTGATGGGACCCCTGTATCCTTCTCTACCTGAGCAAAGACTCGTGTATAGGTGTCAAATGTGAAGCTTATGTCCCTGCCTGACATACCAGGGCCATGTAAGCTGGTCAGGGGAATAGCAAAACCTTTTGCATCTTCTACAGCTTCTGAGGGCTGCTGAAGATGCCATTGCAAAGAACATGCTACCATTTCCTTAAAGTAAATCAGAAAATGAGAAAACTGCAAAAACAGTTTGACCCGGTGATTTAAAAATATGTTACATTAAAAATGTTAAAATGCTTCTCCTCTTTTTAAAAATGTTCCCATCTATGATTTCATTAGTCCACAGAGCAGTTACTGAACTGATAAATATTTTTACCACCATAATTTATTTCAACAATTAATTTGAAAAATTATCCCTATAGAATAAATACTTTCTCTTAAATAAATTCATAAGGAGACCACTCTTATATCCAGAACAGTATCCCTTAAAATTCCCACAGCTATAATGCCCCTGACAAGCCCCAGGGACGAAATACGCGCACAACAGCTCTGTAAATCTTTGTTGCAAAACAGCCCTTTCTTCCAGCCAGACTATGAGGGAGGAAACAATCAGGTATTTTCCAAGTACAACAGGTAGTGTGGATAAAATGTAGAAATGCAAGGAGGCTGAACGCATTGTCAAACACTTAAGGTAATTCAGCAGCAATTTCAGCCTGATTAACAACACACTATACCTCAGCAACCAGCCTGTGACCTTTTGATATTAAATATGACAATTAAAAGGAGCAGGAGAAGCTACACCAGAGTCACTGAAGAGAGAGTTAAACTGGGCTGCCATATTTGGCAGCAGGCCACACTGTGGTTTTCTGCAATATTGTTTTAATGGTTGGGAAGAATGTGTGTGTGGGGGGGGTGAGGTGCTACATGTGGCCCACAGGCCCAATGATGCTCAACTTTATGCTCCAGTTTTCAAGTCACTTCTTGTATTGATGGTTGTCAGTTTGAAGAACTGGTGGGAATTCTGAAGGAGTAAAGTTAAGGACTAAAAGAAAAGTAATGTATCACATTCATTACAACATTTTGGGTGTTATTTTAGTTTGACCTGGCTATGTTTGTATACCTCATAAGAGAGCATTTTTGTTGTTGTCATTTTTGTAATGATTGAATTTTTAAGACTGCTGTCTTACAAGAAATGATCTGGGAGAAAATCTTAGAGTGGGCTTATATCTAAGAAAAGCTTTATGTGGTTGGACTACAGAAATCTTTACGTTTCAAGGCATGCATGCACCTCTCAGTCTATTACTAAACATCTGTCAAACTAGTTGAAACTAATTGTTTTGTCATCGTCATAATGGAAGTGCTTACATTACTTCCAGTATGTCTATCTCCTCTCTTCCTTTATCCCTTCACAGCCACTCAACCTCAATTTTTCTGTTTTGTTTTTGCCAATGAAGTAGAGGAAGCAGCTTATGATTATGGAATGCCCTCCCAAGTGAGACCCGCTTGGTGCCAACGTTGATGACATTCTGGCACCAGGTGAAAACATTCCTGTTCCAGAAGTTTTTAAACTGATTATTGTGGGTACCGATAGCAATTTTAGTGTAGTATTTTAATGTTTTGTATTTATTGTATTTGAATGTTTTTATTGTTTTAATTTTATTGCAATTTTGATGTTTTAATTGTCTGAATTATTTAACTGGGAGTTGAGTCATGGCTACTGGACTTCTTTTTTGAGAGATAGAAACATTTCGCTGTTCATCCAAACAGCTTCATCGGTCTGAATACAGCTAGTGCAAGTAGTCCTTATAGTCAGCTTGACCTCTTGTCCCCTGGTCTGATTGGCTCATAAGATGAACAATAGCCTGAATAGGCTCGTTAGGGAGACATTAGTGTCCATGGCCTTAAGGTAAACAATGGCTTAAGGTGCTGAAACCCATCAAGAATGGGTCGTTAGCTGTGACCTTGGTAGTGAAGGCTCTTTGATTTGCCTGGGTACTTTGGAAAGTACAGCCTGATAAGTCGCAGATAGACTATGCCGGAGCCCACCACCTCTGTTGAGGGAGGGATTTTCAATGCTGACATGAATGGCTTCCCTTACTCCTCTCTCAAACCACCTCTCTTCTTTGTCTAATATGTGTACATCCTCATCTTTGAAAGAGTGGCCTTTGTCCTTCAAATGGAGGTGTACTGCTGATTCTGGTCCTGAGCTGTTACCCCTCCTATGTTGGGCCATTCTTCTGTTTAATGGCTGTTTAGTTTCTCCGATGTAGAGGTCTGAACACTCTTCACTGCATTGGACTGCATATACTATATTGCTCCTTTTATGGTTTGGTATCGGATCCTTTGGGTGGACAAGTCTCTGCCTTAGTGTGTTCCTGGGTTTGAAATAAACAGGGATGTGGTGTTTGCCAAAAATCCTTTTAAGCTTCTCCGACACTCCCACCATGTAAGGAATGACCAGGTTCTTCCGTTGGGTCTGGGTCTCAGACTGATCCCTTGTTCTTCTGGGATGGCCCACTGCTTTGTTGAAGGCCCACCTTGGATATCCACAGGCCTTAAGTGCTGTCTTCAGGTGCCCGTCTTCCTTCTTCTTGGCTTCTGTGGAGGTGGGGATGCTCTCTGCTCTGTGGCTTAGTGTCCTGATGACTCCTAGTTTGTGTTGTAATGGATGGTGGGAGTCAAACAGTAAGTATTGATCTGTGTGGGTGGGTTTCCTGTAAACTTCTACTCCCAGGCCACGGTCAGGTCTGATGATGACTGCACAATCCAGGAAAGCCAGCCTGTTGTCTTGGGTGTCTTCCCTAGTGAACTTAATATTAGGATCCACTGCACTGATGTGGTCTGTAAAGGCCTGTACTTCCTGAGTCTTTATTTTAACCCAGGTATCATCTACATACCTGAACCAGTGGGATGGTGTTGTCCCTGGGAAGGTGTTGAGTGCCTTCTTCTCCACTTCTTCCATGTATAGGTTTGCTACAATTGGTGACACTGGGGAACCCATGGCACAACCATGCTTCTGTCTGTAGAAGTCCCCTCTGTACATGAAATATGTGGTGTTCAGACACAGGTCCAGGAGCAGGCCTATCTGGTCTGGGTTGAGGCGGCTTCTGGAGGTGAGGGTGCTGTCTTCTCTTAATCTTCTCTTTACCATTATTAGCGCATCAGTGGTGGGTATGCTGGTAAAGAGTGATGTAACATCAAAGGATACCATGGTTTCCTCTGTATCCAGTTTGAGCTCCCTGACTTTAGAAACAAACTCTTCTGAGTTGTGTACGTGGTGGTCCGTGTGTCCAACCAGTGGGGCTAGGATAGTTGCCAGGTATTTTGCGATGTTTTAAGTCACTGAATTTATACTGCTGACAATAGGTCTGAGGGGGATTCCTTGCTTGTGGATCTTGGGATGTCCATAAAAGCAGGGGACTGTCTCTCCGGGATATAACTGGTGGTAGGTCACCCTGTCAATTGCGTTTTCCTGCTCCAAGAGTTTTAAGCATTCTATTACTTTCTTCCTGTAATTGCTGGTGGGGTCTCTTCTTAGTTTTTCATATGTGTGTTGATCATCTAAAAGTGTGATAACCTTCTCGTGGTAGTCCACAGTATTGAGGACAACAGTGCACCTTCCTTTGTCCACAGGCAGAATTGTGATGCTCCCATCCCTGCTGAGGGATGTCACAGCACTTCTCTCTTGGCTGGTGAGGTTGGATGGTGGTGGTTGAGCACTGGACAGTGCAGCAGAGACTTTTATCCTGAGTAGTTCTGCTTCTGCTGCTGGCAGATTGTTACTGTGAATGGCTGATTCTGCCGCTGTGATGAAATCCACAACAGGAACCTGTTTGGGTGTGATGGAAAAATTTAGGCCTTTGGATAGGACCTCTCTCTCTGTCTGGGTGAGTTCCCTGTTTGAGAGGTTCTTCACCCATTTGTCCTTTACATCTCGTGTCATGGTCCCTTCATCCTTCTTCCTCCTGCCAAACAATTTAACTAACTCTTTCCGGCAGAGGAGAAGATTGAACTTCTTCATTTGCCTCTCTTTGCCTTTGCCATGCTGAGCCAGTTGTGCTTTCTGGACAAATTCTATGACTGCATCCACTGCTGGTTTGGATAGGGTGGAGAGTAGTTCTTGGTGAATGTGGTCTTTTCTGTGTTGCAGTGTGTCTAAGGTAAAGTGGACTTGTCTGATCCTCTCATTGAGAAGTTGTTCTTGAGCTCTCTGGAGGATATTGTTAGCCCGATGGCTTCTTACTGTCGATTGTAGGTGGAGGCTTGTTGGGGTGAGACTTTGTTGTCTGCATCTCAAGTTGAAACGTAAGTGGTTCTTGTAGTCTGCTACTTTTCTTGCTGTTCTTTCATATTCTCGCACCAACTTCAGGGCATCTGCCCCAGATTGCATAGCAATACGTCTGTGAAGATTCTCAGTCATCCAGGTGAATTGTTTATTTTGATTGTGAGCCACCCAGAGACCTTTGGGTAGTGGGCGGCATACAAGCTATATAAATAAATAAATAAATAAATAAATGCTATTGGGATTGATTAACTTTTCTAAAAATCAGTCTTCTTCAAGCTTTGAGAGAACCAAGCTGCTAGCTTGATTCTTGACTAAAACAGAGAGCATCATACAGGGAGATGTTCTGTAATCAGCTTTCTCTTTTACCTCTTCAAGCTGTAACATTTCTTGTAAGTCCCTTTCCATTCTTGAGATGAGGTTGTTGATAATCATATGAATAACTGTTGAAACCAGAAGAAATTTAGTTCAAGACGGGTCTTTGGAGGAACCCCCTGATTTAATAGTAAGTAGAGCTCAAGACCTCCTGAATAACAGTCATTCCAGAACAGATTTCTCCCAGTGACCTTACCATAATAGGTACACATCAAGAATGAATTCCAGGAAGAAAATATTAAGTCTTATGCAGAGCACCAACTTATTCAAAATAAATGTATTGCATAGAGAGAGATTCAAAAAATCACTAGTCAAAGGGGGGGCAAACAAAATTTAATACAAGAATAACAGGATATGTATAGAGGTGTTCACACCTCACATTATATTGTATACCATATATAATATGGTATACAATATAATGTGAGGTGTCCTTCCTTGCAGTGACAAGCTGTCATGTAATGGCAATGCGCTATTTCAAGGGAAGGAAAAAGGGAACAAGAAGGATAGTATGCCCAGATATTCTTTTGAACATTCCTTCCTGAGGCTTTCACTTCTATCAGCAGATGGAAGTCTGTATCCTCCTCTATCTCAACCCAACTGGCTTTTCTGTTATAACAAATTGGATGTGGAATGTCCCTTTCTTTGGAGGTCTGACTCATGCTAACATTGCTTTCATTTTAATGCCTTCATTTTAATATGATTGGTCACCTGAATATTTCCACATCTAAGAAGATTTTCGTTTGCTTTCCAGTTTTTTCAGTTTTTGGGTTTTTATTTGTTTGGAACTCTTATATTGTTTTAAGGTGTTATGAAATTGTTTTCAAGAACTGATGGGTGGCTTGATGATTTAAGTATCTGACTATGGAGCCAAATATTTGGATTTCAATTCCCCACTGAGCTCTCTTGATGGGACTTCCTGACCCATAGGGTCTTATAGAAGTCTTATAGGGGCCCTTCCAACTTTGCAGTTCTAAGATTGTACATATTCAAATAATTTTAAATTCTTTTAATTTGATTTCACAGTTTGTATCCCACCCCTGAGGTCTATTGGTTTAGGGGAAGTTAGAAATGCTGTAATGAATAAATACATATAAAGTTGACTTATACTACAAAAGCATTCACAGTAAAGTTTCAGGCAGTGGCTGCTAGATGAGCTAATTTAGTGGCATGCAAAGGAAAAACAAATCAAGTGGTTGAATTATGGAAAAGTCTGGAACTAAACATTTGAAAAATAAAATAAATGTACAGAGTGTTCATGTTACTCCTGCCTTTTCTCCTTTCCTCTTTGCATATGAAACATCAGAGTAAAGAAGGAACAGTGGCAATCTCATAACCATGACATATTTTGATCAAAAATAAAGCTTATCTCAGAAGGGTTTTTCTGCATAGTAAAATGCAAACTTATCTTAGAATTAGCATGGGGAAAACATTCCCCAGAAATTAAATCAAAGCTACTGAGGAAGATCAGAGTAATCATTTTATATACAAAAGAACATTCTTTGACTGGAGTATGCACAGGAGGATTCTTTGTTTCAAATCTATCTATACTAGAAAAAAAATTGTGTTCAACCAAAAGAAATGTTTTGTCTCATCACTATCAAACTAGGACTTGTTTTAAGTTGTTGGTTGTGACATGAACCAAGATTTTTCCTTCTGAAAACAAAAATGCTGCCTGGCATTCCCCCCTCCCTTTCTTTTTAATCTAATTCATTTAAGAAAACTACCTTTGAAGCACCTAATCCTCAGCATAAAAGGCAGTGATAACTATGATGCATTGCTCTTGTCTTAATAATACTGTAATGAGGCTGATATTAACACTAGCTCTATTAAAATTCAACCAAATGATGTGACTGTAGAGCAGCTGTAACATACTCTTGAAGTAGGATTCAAAGAACTGCATTACACCAAATCCAAAAGTTTAAGCACATCCTCTACGGTTTTTAACAGTTTCTCTTCCAAACACAAAGTTTTGCTATGTGCCTTTCTATTTGAAAAGCCATTTTCCATGTAGCATGGCCTCATTTCATGTGGGTGAAGGAACAGTTGGGCTAGAACCTTCATTGTAGCCTTTGTGGCACATAGCTACCCCCCAGCTACTGATCAGGCTCATATGGCAGCTCACTGCAGTAATCATGGCCTCAGTAATCCGGTACAACATAAGTAGCATAGATATCCTTCATACATTCTTCTTAAGTGGAGACAAAGCTAGATGTGATTTTTGGAGAGTACATAATTTTAATCAGAACTAGGGCACTGCGAGTGTTTCTATACCCTATATTTCAGAATAACCTTTGAGTCAGAAGCTGACAATTGTTTCAAAGGAAAAAAATCCTCTCACTCTTTCATTTACTGAGAAACATTGTCTTGCACACCCATTGCTTCATACATGGGAAGACAATGTGGAACTCATTCACCAATCCACCAGACTGGAGGGTCTCCAAAAAGACACACAGTGGGTTGGGCATCAAGGTGTGTGCCCTTATTTAGGCACAGTGCAGGCTGGGATGTCAATGTGCATCATAAATCCTGAGTTATGCTTGTGGTATGGGGCGGCATATAAGCAAAACACTTTAAGCAGAACATACGGCCAAACGACTTGGTCCCCAGGCTCCCTTGCAAATTGCCCAAGACTATCTCAAGTCCTAAGTCAGATAGGTGGGTGACACCCTCCCTATACAATTCAGGATGGTGCACCATAATGCAAGGATGGCCAATAACTGACGCCAGCCCATTCCAAAGAACCAGAGACTTCCCTATTGACACCCCTACAGGCATTGTCCAGCTGTCAAGGGTCATGGGCTGATCACCACTCTAAACATGGGGCCAACGTGGACCTTCTCAAACTAGTCCTAGGGTATCTATCACAGAACTTCCTCAAGTTAGCAAAGACACTGAGGGTCAAGGCATGATGACCAGGTCAGTGTTCTGCCATGACGTATGTGACTGCTTAGTCTTGGAAGTGGCAAACAACTCACTGACTCTCAGTGCAGCAAAAGGCTATCAAGGCCTGAAAAGCTGGATTTCAAACTCATCACTGCCTACTCATCACCAGCATGCAGTTAGCTGGACCAAACTATCAGATGTGATTGGGGTCCAAACATCCATAAGCTAACCTTTCTCTTTTGTCCAACTCTCTATCATTTTACACAACCTAAAACAATTTCCCAGATGATCGTAACCCTGAGCCCTGCCATGAAAGGCCAAATCTGATAATAAACCTTGAATGGTCCTCCACTCTAAGCCTTTGAAGTACATATGGGCTGCAAGCTGCACCAACTGCTTGGCCAATATCATCCATAATGTAGGGAACCTTAGATTGGCACAAAACTTTGCAAACTCAGCACAATCAGCTGAATAACTCCTCCCAGTCCATGGTGCTCATGCTAAGATCATGGCCCTATTGGGCTCTACCCACCAAGCTACCATACCTCCTCTGGTAGGGTCTCTGGTTGATGCCTTGCCAGTGGAGCCAGCATCATGAACCACAATAATTTGCTGGCATCAGCTGTCTCATATTGTATGCCAGGCAACTGCCGTACCTGGAAAACTATATTATCCATTAAACACCTCAAGTTAAGTGCCCTAAGTAACCTCATAACCCTGCCAGAGCATGAAGACAGAGAAATAACTATTTGTACTACTACCTGATTGTCGCACCAAAAGAGCATAACCTCCACCCAGAGCCACACCACTCTAACTACTGGAAACAGCTTGAGAAAGGTGAGATCCTTACTAATGTAGACCCAGTCCAGAGGCCATGTGCCAGCATACCACCTATCATGGGAAATTATTCCAAACTCAGCATGTCAGGTGCATCTCTTTGCACTTGCAGCTAAGCTAACAACTTCAACTTGGAGATCCAGAATGACCCTCCATTAACTGTTCTAAGGTTATCATCAACACCTTAAAATCCTCCCTCATTTAACTAGATACTTGCCTCCTATGGTGTATTTTATCAAAGCCCCTTGTGTCAAGAGGGCTACCTAGACCACTCATTCTACATGCAAAATTCAAAATGACTGATCAATACCTGCAACTCCCCCAGTGGCCTTATGCCTCTGCAGCAAATCAGCAACCAGCCAATGTAATTTTGCTATCTTCTGTTCAGGTGACCTGCTAGCCTGGCTCAAAGTAGATTTGTCAGTTGGACACATGAGCAACAGGGTTGTATAATTTATAATTGGTATTGTATGTTGTTGTAATTGTATTGTATTTTATAGTTTTAATAATTTTATTGTTTTATAGTTTTTAATACTTCTTGTATGCAGCCCAGAGACCTCTTGGTAGTGGGGCGGCTAAAAGATCTTGTTAATAAATAAATAAATAAAGTGTCTAATTCAATGCAAAAAGAGTTAAAACTATGGCAGGGCCCTCTGTCTTTTATCCAGCCAGTGGCACCCCCAGCTCTTCTGTGAGAGTACAAATGCTTCCACTGGCGATCTACACTGACCTGTGCACAGCCTCCATCGCAAAGGTGGAGAAGGAGAGACAAAGCTGTGTGTCATCAGTGTACTGATGAGTCAATAGCTCCAAATGACCTCAGCCAGTGACCTCATGTAGATGTTAAAGAGCATAGGGGATATCACTGACCCCTGGGACACCCCACAGGAGAGTGTTCATGGGGCTGACAAAACACACACCCCAACTCTACTCCCTGTGCTCTGCTGTCAAGAAAGGATCAGATCCAGCACAAAGCATGGACACTAATACCCACCTCTGATATCTGATTTTTCTGATATCTTGGCTGAAATGTTGGGTACAGTCCCTGAGCATTTAATTCATTCTATGGAGAAATTATATCACTGGCTATAGCAGGTGACCATCAAAGAAATGTTCCTTTGGCGAGAGCATGGATTTTAGAGTTGCATGTGAGCCATGTGCACCTCAATACAGCGGTACTTCATAAGACGAATACCATGTAAGATGAAAAACTTGCAAGACGAATGAAATTTCCTGGAATCAGCAAAACAGGTAAGACAAATCTTTCCCTTATGGGATGCCTTGTAAGACTAATAATGGTTGTGAACTTAAACACAAACACACACACACACACACACACACACACACACACACACACACACACACACACACACACACACACACACACACACACACACCAAAGGAAATGTCAAAAAAATGAAAAATGCTCCCAGGATGCTAAGCAACCCTGTAGCAAACCTGTAAAATACAGGTATTGAGTCATCTAAAAATGCACCCAGGATGCATTGCAACCTTGTGGCAATAATTTTTTAAAAAGACACTTAGCACTCATTGCAACCCAGTGGCATAGTGTTTATGCACACACAGTGCATCTTTAAAGTGGACTTTATAAAGAGTTTTTTTTTTACAAAGAATGGTGTTTTGTCTTTTTTCTAGGCTTTGGAACGAATTAATCAGCTTCCCATTCACTCCTACGGGAAACCACATTTTGTTGGACAATTTTTTTGTAAGACAAATTGATCCATAGAATGAATTAAATCAATTTTACAAGGTATTACTGAATCTTAAAAAAAAAACTTTTAATGAGGAATAATCTGCCTCTGCCAATGACATTCCTGTGAAAAAGTTGAGTGAACAAACATATTTGTCTGTTGAGGGAAAATCAAGTAGAAGGGATATAAATATAACAATTAAACAGTTCTTGAGAAGCAGGTAAAAAAAACACCATAGAAAAACAGATATCAGACATGTGCTATTTTGCTAAATAAATGGCTGGAGGACATTTTATTACTCTGGAAGAAAGTTAACAGTTTTAGAGTTGTGACCTCTAAAGTTATTTGTGGAAGACTCTCAGTCCTTCTTATCTGCTACAGTGAATTGCAAGTTGGAATTCATTCAATCTATTTGCTAGCATAAAAAAGCAAATGTTAAGAAATCTAGTTGCTTCATCAAGCATGATTGCTACTGAACCTGAAAATTTCTCATTATAGAAGCCAGTAACTAGAAAAAGTATTTTACTCTGAGATGACATAAAATGTGACTATATGAATATAAGCACTCCACAGGGGGGAAATTAGTACTCAAATTCTTTAATAAGATATAAAAGGTTTTAGAACACTGATAAACCCAGGGTATTTCTAGCAAATACTAATGATCAGAGTTACCTTATGGTGCATTTAGTTGCAAAAGTTTAATATTGTATTTAGATTGTAAAGTAATCTGAATAAAGGTATCATTATTTCAGCTTGGAACAATGCTGTCTCATAAGATGGCAGGCATATGTGAATGTGACCTTGGATACATAATAAAGATTTTGAAAAGACAGGTGAAGAGAACTTATATAGACCTTAATAGGTTTCTGAAAGGTCTCCAATTTTATAATTATATGCATATTTGTCCTATCTCAGGGATACCTAACTCATAGTGCCTTGGGTACTTGTGAGCAATAGCCGTTTCTGGTACAATTCCATAACTGATTTTTTCACAGCTCATTTTATTAACTAGACAGTGTGTGATTGGAAGGAGGGGAATTTCATTACTATACTGTTAATATGATTCTTCCACAGTAAGCTTAGAAAAAAATCACAGGGAAACTGGAAAGCCCCTCACAACACCAACTACCATACCTTTGTTTTCTCTTTTCTTCCACTATGGAGTAAGAGTGAAGAAACAGCCATTTTAGTAGAGATCACTGCTAATAGTTTCAGTACAGCCAGATTGGAGATGTAAGGTTTCTGGAAATTTTGAAGCCATGGCAGGGGAAAAAGAAAAACTTTGGAGAATGGCGGTTCCACTAGCAATGGCGTTCATGCATGAGACTTCTCTGCCCCAGCACCCAGATTTTTGGCACAGTCCTCGTTTCCTCATCTCTCAGTCCCCCCTGCCCTCTCTTTATTTATAGAGAATGAGATTAGCTGGTTGCTACAGGGCCAGATGGGAATTTTGGGTAGCCAGGCTGATTGGCCTTGGGTGGCTATGTGTTTTCGCCGATCCCATTCTCTATATGTCCTTGTGAGGGTTTATCAACCCAGTCACAATTAGGCGGGTAGTGCAATAGGTAAAGGTATTCAGGTATGACCTTAATAAGTTTTCCTCAAGGTGCAAGACGGCCCTTATTGTAAATTAAACATCATTGACACATATAGGATTAAACTACGTTATCCAGATAATATTAGGCAGAACCAAGGGCTTTTGTGGGCTAAAAGATTCACGCAAGTTGGAGGGATGCTGAATGGGTGAGCAGTATCCTTCTGAGAGCTGAATTTCTCTGAATACATACTGAGCAGGAAAAAGGAAGCATTACAGTTCAGGTCCCCTTGTAGGAGTTATAAAGTTTTTCCAGTTGTTATTTAAATAAATGGTGACCCAATGTTAAGCAAGCCGAACTTGTCTTGTCTTGTTATTTCTGGGTTGCTGGGGCAAAGGAAACATTTCTATTACCTACCACCACCAAAGTTTCCAGAAATTTTATATCTCTGTCCCAGATACAGTAAGAGTATGGCCTGAGTGCATGGGGGAAAACAAGGGTCCAGAATGTCTGTATAAAGTACTAAAGACCTGAGTGCAATATCCCTTTACACCTCACCCCACCCCACACCATTGTGTTGAAACATAGAGAAAACAACAGACACATGTTGGTGTGTAAATGGGTGGCCCCCTGACCTTCTCCCCTGCCAATACTGGATGCAGGCTTAGATGCTTGATAACATATAGATAGCATCTAATTTTTCATCTTTTTCCTGGTGTGGAAAATGATGAAAAATTAGTGCTGCAGTAAGTTGAATGGGCTCAGTGAAAAACTACATTGTATTACAATCTAGTCATATAACCTAAGAGCAGAAAGGACACTTATCTGATAGTGGTGGGGGTGGGGATCATGTATATAACAACATCTGATTTATGTTGAACATAACAACACAGTGCCACATTTTCATAGTGTGCTCATGCTCCCTAGATTCACACAATCAGATTTAATAGAGCCTAGTCTATTAGAGGAGGTATTGTGAACCTTAGTTGAAATCAAGTTATATTACTTCTACAGCATTCCCCACCATCTACCAAGGAGGTTATTAGATAAAAAATGAAATAGCATACAATGGCAGGATTTGTTCTTGACATATCAGTGTTGTTTTCCCATGATTACTGGATTGTTTTCAAAGTCTTTGCTGAGTGACCACTTTATAATCTGCTCCATCTTTTCCCCTGGTATTGATGTCAGTTTGATTGGTCTGTAATTCCTCAGTTCCACTATTTTGCCCTTTTTGAAGGCAAGGATAATGTTGGCACTTCTCCATTCATCAGGAACCTCACACATCCTCCATGATTCCAAGAACATAACAGTGGTTCTGATAATTCTCCATATTTTCATAAGAATAAATAATTCACAAGACAGGTTTTAAGGAATAAAAGATGAAATTATTTTTGTAACACTACCCACCCGACACCCTAATGCAACTCCGATCACAGCAGTGTGGTTCCCAGTCAAATACTGCGTGGAATGGGAGAAGGACTGCCACACCACTCCTTCGTTTGCTTTGCCACATCCCAGTTCTTCCTCATATCCCCTGACAAGGTTGCCAGCCTGCTCTGTCATGTTAGTCACCCATCTTGCATACCCTCCCTACAGCTCTTCCCTATTCCCATAAAGAAGCATTGGTCACGGCCATTTTGTGGCTGCTTGCCTAAATGCCCTGGAATGGGGGAATGACAATAACATGAAATGATTAGTCCAAATTTTGTTCTCTGCATAGCGATATAATGTCAGTTTGGCAGGGTATAACATGAAGAAAGGGTGCAATGGCTGCCACAAATTGGGCCCCCCTCCCTCCCTGTCATTTTCTTCTGGAGATTAAAAGGAAAACTGTCGCTAATCGCGATCATACTTCTAAGAATTTTGGCAATCTTCCTTAAAATTCAGGAATGGCCTCTTGTGCAATATAGGCCACTGCCATATTACAAGAAGCAATTGCAGGATTTTTCACACATAATGGCCTTGCAGGGTTAAGTCACTGAGGGGAAGAGTGATAAATTCCCAACAATACAGTAATCGGGTCTCCTACTTTTTAATGTAATGTTTCCCAGTCCCACTAGATCGCCCATTTGTCACAGTATTCTATATTCCATTGCTCTCAATGGAAATAAATCACCAGTTTATCATGTTATTCTTCTCATCCTTCTAGGCATCAGCATGCATTGTGCATGGTGGAAAATGAACATGACAGGAATTCTGAATCCAGGAGCTTCACATGTCATGCTTTCCCAACTGGTAGTTTGATTGATGGCACAATGGCCGATGTACGCATTGTGTTTTCTTTCGTTAAGCTTTATAAATTTAAAGAGGAAAGGAAAGGCCATCAACTTATAGAGAGAAAAAGATACCTTGTTCTTCTACCCTCCTTTCCAGACCTTTAACATGGGTAACATCTCCCACACATTTTGTTGCACATTATTGTACTATAATGTTGTTTATCAATAATAGCACACTCATGACAAAAACAATGTTGCACAATGTTTAAAAAGGGGGCACATCCCTCCCATTCTGACTAAATATTTCCTTTAAAGTCTATAATCTAATCTTGGCACAACAGATTCCTTCTTATGTTAAATGATTGCCCCCAACCAAACTTAATATTTAATTAGTACTCAAAGAAGAAAGAAAATTAAAAATGAAGCCTAATACTACTCTGCCAATTTTTCTCTTTGGTCTAGCAGAATAGCTATATAGTGTTGTACATTCTATGACTTATGAAGTATTTTATGCACTTGGCAGCATTTTTATCTACATTGAAGTGTAGTAAAGTGAGTGGAGGATATTTATTTATTTATTTATTTAGTATACCACATGGAATAGTAGTAAGCACTACTCTGGTTGGGTTACATTAGAAATAAAACAAGCATAGCATAAAACAAAATAAATCTAAGTAGATTCCACCCTTGCAATGGAGGCTGTGTGGTCCCTAGGCCGCTACCTGCCTACGGTCATGGAATGGACCAGGACTAACAGGCTCAAGCTCAACCCCAGGAAGACTGAGGTTCTGTTCCTTGGGGTTGTCCAGATGGGTACAGTGGCCCACTACCCATTGTGGGGGGAATTGACCCTCCAGCTGGCGGAGAGTGTGAGGAGTCTGGGTGTTGTCCTGGATCCAGCTTTGTCCCTGGAAGGCAGGTGGCAGCTGTGTCCAGGGTGGCCTTTGATCAACTTAGGTTTATTGCCCAGATTCGCCCACACCTGGATGTGGATTCTCTTAGGATGGTTGTGCAGGTGCTGGTGATCACGAGGATAGATTACTGCAACACTTTTTACACGGGGCTTCACTTGACCCTTGTTCAGCAACTGCAGCAGGTGCAGAATGACGTGGCCAGGCTGGTGGCTGGTGTGGAAAGGTTTGACCGTATCACCCCCATCCTGGATCACTTGCACTGGCTACCTGTTACCTCCCAAATAAGGTTCAAGGTACTGGTTTTGGTTTACAAAACCCTCCATGGCCTGGGACCTGTCTATTTGGAGGAGCGGATCTCCCAGAGGTCAGGTTCGTCCCGACCGATTAAAGCCTCACTCTCCCTTTCACTCTGGGTGGCCACTACAAGGGAGGCCTGAAGGGTTTCTACCTGGAATCAGGCCTTTTCAGTGGCCGCCCAGCACTTTGCAATACCCTGCCAATGGAGATAAGGTTGGCAGAGTTTCTGCTGGCCTTTAGGAGAGCGCTAAAGACCTGGCTCTTCAGGAAAAGCCTCAGTGGTTGCTGAATGCACGATGGTATTTGGTTAATTGGTTTATTTGTCTGTCCCAGCTTTTCCTTGCCGGAGTCTATGCTTGTCTGTATGGATGCTGTTGCTGTGTCTTATTTTTATTTTTTGTTTGATTTTTTTGTTCGCAGGTTGTTTTATTTGTGGGCAAGTTATTTCCCCCCCAACAATTTGTTGTACACTGCCCAGAGTTGCTGAGGGAAAGTTGGGTGGTTAATAAGTACAAATATAAATAAATATACTAGATACTGTTACATATAGAAATAAACAAGGCAACCCACAGAAAACCAGAAAATCACGTTCCTCTCTAACTGTGCTGAAGAATCAAAAAATTACAATGGTTGAACAGGGTTATTATCACTGCACGATAGTGCAGTAATGTTATTGTGCTGGCAAAGCAAATTATACAAGGCAATTTTAAAAATAGGGGCCAAAGAAAAACAAAAAACAAAATAACTTTAACACTGGGTTTCAGATCAGGGTCAATTTTCACACAAATATAGTGCACAGTCTGTTTTCAATGCCAAAGAAATGCTTACATACTGTTCAATAGCTCTTATAGCACTCTCTGGGTGGTTTACAGTTTAATTATGCAGACTACACCTTGCTTCCCACAACAACTGCAAGCTGGGTTCTCATTTTACAGACCGTGGAAAGATGGAAGGCTGAGTCAACTTCAAGATGGCTGCCAGAATCACTTCCTGACTGTGAGCATAGTTTTGGTACTAATACTACAGCTTAACAACTGCACCAAATTGTGACTTCTGTTCAAATTCTCTGTTGGTTGTTCCATTTGAAATGAAAAACTCCTCATTAAAATGGACTATAGAACAGTGTGTTATTATTTCTGAGATCCAGAATTATAAAGCAGCTCCTGGTTTTATTGCATATTTACACAATTATCATCAAATGCATTGGAGTAAAAATGTACAGGGCTGTTAACTCTCTGATTAAAATATATGATTGTGGCATTATATGATCACAAATTGCATTGATTAAATAGGATAGATAGTAAGCATGAGCCTGGCAGCTATTAAGAATGGAAGTTTTGCATCAACCCTTTCCTTCTGAATATGCCCTTGCCTTCACAGACTATATGGAACTCAAGTTCCTTAAGGGTAGCATTGAAACATTACAATTTGTATCTATAACTGTTTCTGAGTTGTTTTATCATTAGACAAGGAGAAGTGATCACCTCAGGTGAAAAATGCTAGGAAGCTGCAAGCAGGAATTGGAGGAGAAATATGTGTGCCACATTTCCTGCTTTACAAGAAGATAACAAACTAATCTGTTACTTCCAAATATGAGGCTGGCCTTGCCTCACTGAACAAATAGTCGACTATTTGGTGACTGAGTTTCTGGATATGGAATAGTATGGGGTGAAACCAGGCACTGCTAACCTGCACACATCAAAATGTCTTTGGCCACTCCAATAGTAGTGCATTGCATATCATTTGATAAGGAAATGTTTTTGTCCTGTGCTGTCAAGTGAGAACTGACTTATACTGATCCTAATAGGCCTTTCAAGGTAAGCGATCTGTTTACAGAGTGGTATTACCAGTTCCACTCCCCTACTGAGTTTCCATGGCTGAGCCATGTGCTCCAGAGTCTTAGTCCATCACTCGATCCACTACACCACAGCGGGAATCCCAATGGAAGGAAATTGACTATCAAATAACGGTAGTTGCCATTTGTTTAACTCTTATTTGCCTTAAGCAGTAACATATTAGCTGAAATGAAGGAGGCTATGTTGGCAGATACGTCACATTTTGGACTGCCTGTGGAGCAGTTTAGTGTGATCCCCCCCCCCCGGCAATCACACAATGTACAGGAAATATACTTCAGCCATTCCTTGATCTCTGATCAGTCATTATCTTTTTGTTTCCGCTGTAGGACTTCTACTTTTGGAGGGCATACTGGAGCAATTCCTCAAAAGATGGAAGAGTCATTTCAGGGAAATCACTCCTGTTAAAATGACTCTTTCCAGAGCAATCAGGTGTGTACCTTTGTAGCCATTTGATACTGCACAAGGTCTTTTCATCTCATCATACATTCATTGTTGATACAGTCTTAAATCGGGCACAGAACAATGAAATTGAGACCTTAAGTCATATGTCCAAATTAAATCTAAACAGTTCATAAAAACTGTCAATCATAATTACAAATAATAGAGGACATCAGTGTAATTACCAGTATTACCTCAGTCAGACCTTATCTGGTGTTTCAGCTCTTCATCCATGACACAATTCTAGGGTGCTCATAATTGATTTTTCTTATCCCCTCCCAAAAAAACCCCCAGCTTTTTAAATGCTGCTCTGCATCATAAAGCCTCTATTATCTAAATATACAAACTAGTTATTCATCTTCTCCTGACAACATGTCAAGTCTATGAAACCCCAGGTTTAAATGATGTGCAGTGCTGATTTCTGCTTTTATTTTGCTTTTCCCATTTTAGTGAAATACATATTTTTCACATTGAATGTATGATATCTCTGTTGGACTGCACATCCTTTGGTATATAATTAATGATCTAATAGAGTGTGCAGCCAAGACATTTTGCATGCAATAAATATTTGCTGGAGAGTTTAGTGAGTTAGGTATCTGAGTGCAGAGACAGAGGCTGGGAGCTTGATTCCTCACTATGCCTCCAGGGCTCTCTATCCACCCTGTGTGGCTTTGAGCAAGCTGCACAGTCTCAGGATGCCTCCAGAAGAAGGAAATAGTAAACTACAACTCAATCCTCTCTCTCTCTCTAGGAAACCCCGAAAAAGGGCACCATAAATCAGAATTGATGTGATGACATGTTGATTATTATTCTTTGGATTAATAAGTTTTTTCCTTCTTTCTTTATGAGCATTACAGTTATCATTAATTCCTCAAAGCACTTCTTAAAAATATCTAGTAGGACTTTCTGTCCTTGAATGACCTAACAAGTAGCTTTTCAATTCCCCCCCCCCCCAAAAAAAAAATTGTCAGTGGAAATTCTTGGTCATCCAGGTGAGGTTATCCATGAGTGGAGTCACAGCTTCTCTTTTTGTGGGATTGAAACTTGGATGAGTACCAAATGTCTCATTCCTACAAGAAAAGAAGTCCACAGTTGCCATGACTCAACTCTCGGAGTATCCCCCACCCCCACCCCCCAAAAAATCTCTTTCAAAATTCAGAAGTGGTTTACTATCCCCAAGAAAAAGGGAATAGTAAATGGCTTCTGAATATTTTCTACGCAGATAACCCTGAAATGGGTTGCCATCTGTGAGATTTGATTCAATGGCACCTAATTATTATTATTAAATACTAGTCTTGTTGAATGAGACAACACATTGACACTGGACTATGTGTTATGAAATCTTTCATTTTTTTTCAGGACTATTGAACTTATTTGGGACTTGAGAATATCCTTTAAGCATAATTTTGGGCTTTTAAGGTATTAAAACAGGCTTCTGAGACTCTTTGAGTTTCTTTTAATTCCCCATTTTCATTGGATCTCTTGCATGAGAAGAATTCCTAAGGTAGAAATTTAGTGATAATGCTTGTTGTCTCTATATATGCACCATAATTGGGGGGAATGGAAGTCAACCCATGCAACCAATTTTCACTCCCCCATCTCCCTTATCAGCCCTTACCCCACACATCTCTATCAAGAAGCAACCCACTGAGCAATGTGTGTTGGTATGCTCTGAAATTCTTTAGAATGAGTGGAAACATTGGCTGAAATCCTCCTGAGCAGTTATGCAACATGCCTAAATTTTAGATGAGAATTATTGCAAGTTAATAACTGTCCACAGACTTTATATGTTGCTTGCCTATTTGTGCAACTCAGTATATAAAGGATAATGTCTACAGAAATTGCTTCACTTATAGAAATTCCAAAAGTTATGCCTCATCTGGATTTTCAGCCATTGGATACACAGGTGTCATGCATGTTAGAAGATGTTTCCTTCAACAGGCATTCAGTCCTTGATTTTTCTTTTGATTTTAGTGTTTTTCTTTTGCTGCCTTTTTATATTCTTGAAAAATTTCTAGTGGTCATATATTGATACCATTTTTTGTTTTGTTTGTAAAGTATTCCAATAGTATTTGACCATTGGGAAACCTATAAGCTTCTTAAGCCAAAAATACACACACATCTATTATAACCACCACCACCACCACCACCACCTTTGAACTGCAGAGCTGGAAGGGACAGATCGCTGAGTCCATTGGATAGAGGATGCTATCTCCCGTATCTAGTGTGGAAAAATATCCTAGTTATTTTGGGGCAGTGTTGGCGAATCTATGGCACGGGTGCCAAAGGTGGCACTCGGAGCCCTATCTGTGGGCACCTGACATCACCCCTTCGCAGCCACCTGTATTCAATTTAAATTGATGTATTGACACTTTGTGGAAAAATTGCGGGTTTTGAATTGCAGTTTGGGCACTCGGTCTCTAAAAGGCTCACCATCATTGTTTTGGGGCATATATAGAAATCCATCAATTATTTTGGAATGAATATAATTGAGAGTGGGCTGACCAATCTCCTGCCTTCTTCCCCCCTACAAGGGAACAGATTATATACCTTATATTGGTGTAAATAAGTAATTTTCCCCAGTAAGTCACCCCTTAGGTCTGTTGAAGTAGCACTCCCATTATCCCCAGTTCTGGTAGACTCACAAGGCTTGTAACTCAAGTGAAGGTTGACCTATATAATAGTACATAAGAGTTTACATAAGTTCTGAATAGCAGGTGGTGGGCAGAAAGATACAGTGGCATAATGGCCTGCTTGTCAGCTTCCCAGAGGCTACAGGAATGACAGAATGCTAAAATAGATGGACCTTTAGATTGATCTAGGAAGGCAATTTTATGTTCTTATTAACTGCTTCAACCTGCCCTGTGGGCTGTAATTTGATTCCAGAAATATATGTATGTTCTACTGTGTGAAGGTTAAAGAGCTACTGGCTACTTCAAATGTGAAGAGCAATAGAAAATTTACTGGTTGGAAATCTTGATTTATTAAGATCAGTGGTGCCATTGCCCCCTAAAGGTTTGGAGATCAGGACAGAGTTTTCTTGCTTCCAGGATGGATTTCTGCTAGTAGCAAACACATTCTTTGCAGTCTTTGTGCAAAGTAGTAGTAGTAATAATAATAATAATAATAATAATAATAATAATAATAATAATAATAATAATAATAATAATAATAATAATAATAATAATAATAATAATAATAATAATAATAATAATGCAGTTAAGGGTAGAATAGAAAAATCAGCTGAGTACCCACATGTACACTCTGCAAAGAGGCAGATGAAACTATCGACCATTGTTGCAACAAAACTTCTCAGACTGATTACAAACAGCGTCATAGTGTAGTTGCTCAAATGGTCCACTGGAATTTGTGGCAGAACTATCATCTGCTCATAGCAAAGAACTGGTGGGATCATAATCCTGAAAAAGTGATTGAAAATGAGCATGCAAAATTACTTTGTGATTTCCGAATAGAGGCAGGCAGGAGTTTGGAGCATAATACCCCGGATATTGTGATTGTGGAGAAGAAAAAAGTGTGGCTAATTGAAGTTGCTATACCAGTGATAGTAGAGTCACCGAGAAACAACTTGAAAAAATTACCGCATATCAGGATCTGAAAATTGAACTTCAGAGACTATGGCATAAACTGGTATAGCTGGTCCCAGTGGTAATTGGCACGCTGGGTGCGGTGCCTAAAGGGCTAAGCAAGTATTTAGAAAAAACTGGAGTTGACAAAGTCACTACCAGTCAGCTGCAGAAAGCCACCTTACTGGGATCTCCTCGCATTATTCGCTGATACATCACATAGTCCTAAATGCTTGGGAAGCGTTCGACTAGTGATTTGTAATAAAAAAAATCCAGTGTAGTTACCTGTCTGCTGTGTGATGATGATGATGATGATGATGATGATGATGATGATGATGATAATAATAATAATAATAATAATAATAATAATAATAATAATAATAATAATAATAATAATAATAATAATAATAATAATAATAATAATACAGAACTACAGAACAGAACTGGAATGGATCCAGGCCCTGTGAGAGTGGGGAATCCAATCCCAAACCTCTCCATGAACTACTGAGCTATTGTGGCATGAGCAAACTATAGCCTAATCTGAGAGGTGGATGAGATTGTTCCATGCATGCTTGGATGGATGGAGATCTGAGCTGTAGCATCTAGTAGAATTAGAACAGCTCTCGTAAGCACAAGGAGCATCTTACTGGTTGAAATCTTGTTGCTTAGGTTGGTAAGTCATACTTGAGTGTCTGTAAATTCCATTGATACAAAGAGGTCTATTTTAGATGTAACATTCCATCATAATTAAGTCGTAAGAGGATGACCTGGCTGGCTTGTGGAGGTTGGTGAGAAAAAGAGCAGGCCAGGGAGTTGGGGAGGAAGCATGCACAGCACCGGTGGGACTGTAGACACAAATTTCACTGGTTCAATTCACGTTCCTCTCTAGGTGCATGCAATTTTGTCCATCATAATATTTGGAAAAAGGCATGGAATAGAGCATTATAGGATTGATTCATAAAGCTGCTGATATGTGAACCTCAACAGCCACAGAGCAGAATCCCTGAAAGTGGGCCTTCCACACATCTTAGCAACAAGGCAGGAAGTAGAGTCCGGTGGCTTTTACCCAGATTCTGGCCCCCTTTACCCACATTGTTATTCTTCAGCAGTCCCCTTGCAACTATAAATAGCCAACCCAGAAAGGTTTCTGGGTCACTTTCCAAGTGACATTTCAAGGACCAAATCCATGGCATCTCAGTGACGCATCCACTTTCTTTCTATAGGGTTTGGCCCTGTAATCTCAGGGACCTGGACACTGCTGATGTGGCAACCCAACTGTTGACACTTGTTATTGTGACCAGCAGCTCCACTTTGATGGAAGGAGGACAACATGATTTCTGTAGGGTCTCCCAAGAGGCCAGGGCAATAAAAGAATCTTGAAGATGCAGACATTTGCTCCATCTCAGCAACAAATTAAAATCTTTTCCCACTACTCATTAAACCCTGAAGGTTGTAATATGGATACATGTTGCAATCCTTTCAAATGCAGTTTCTCTGAGGAGTTTGTGCTTCAGATTTAGTTTCAAAAGTATCTTCAGTTTAAATCCTTTAGTACATCAATGCTATTAAAATACATGCCAGTCTGCCTATTGTGTATTCATGGCTATCTTCCTCCCAGAGTGGCTAATTACTGCAGATAAATGTTCATTAAACATTCTTCCCAACAGCTATCTTTGCTTCCTGTGGGTTTGTACTAAGAAGATTCCTTGCTGTAATCCACTGTTTGTGCTATTCACAAACTGTTGTTATGGAAATATGTAGGACACTTCCTTAGACTCTGTAGAAAGATGGAAATGGGCCATTTGTTAGAACGGTGCCAGTTCTCTATAAAATGTATTCAGACTTTGTTATGTAATAATTTTGGCACCATTTAAATTTTTTTAGATGTTTAAATTATTTTAAAGAGTTATAGTTACATTAAATCTACTGTTCAAAAGAGCCGAACCTCAATGTTTATCTCTTCACTGTTGCCAGATTGTGACCATGCAAATCAACTTCTGTTTTGAGGAAGACTGGGATATACATATAATAAGAAAGATACTATTGGAAACAATAAATATTCATGGGTTAGGGTTATATGCTACAGAGAAATGAAATGGGATTGAGACTGGCAGCTGCAATTTTTATTCATAATTTTCCTCCCCAGTTCCAGGTTTCCAAAGGCTTCCCAAGGAAAAAGATAAGGTAATCTAAGGAGTCCCCACAATCTGAAATGGAAACAGGAATCTTGTAATTTTCCTGAAGTACTCATGGTTGATGACATCATAACATTGTGCTATATAAAGTTGAATGACAGAACTTCATCCATTATCTTCTCAGAATATAATAAAGAGGAGATATAAGGACCATGCTAAAGAGCTATAGATAAGAGATATAGATTCCATTGAAAGTGATAGATCCCATTAAAGAAGTCTGTGAAGAAGAACCACCAGTTTTAAAAAGCAAAGATAATTCTGCTCTGAAAGCAAGTGGAAGAAATAAATCACAAGGAACAATTAGAGTAATAATAGAAGTATTAACATCATCAGAAGACTATGTCAATGAATATGGAAAGCAAAAAATGGTTCATGGATTGAAAAATATTCAGTATACATTCCATTCCCACAGAAAGGAGACATCACAGAATGTAGAAACTATAGGAAATTTGCATTTATTTCTTACATGAACAAAATGATAGAGTAAGATTTTTGAGGCACTAGAGGTCATGTTGAAAATTAGAGATGTGCACGAATAAAAAAAATGGTGTTTCAGTTTTTCGTTTGTCGTTGAGAGGTCCATTTCATTTTGTTTCCTTTTTTGCAAATTTTTGGAAAAAATTTTGTTTTTGTTTTTTGTTTTTTTGTTTTTCATTTCTACCCGCTTTTTGTGCAATTTTTAAAGCATTTCCATGTGCGGGCGTGCCCCCAACGCCCCAGACCAGAGGGAAAATAACTAAAACAAATTGATGCTGGCAGAGACACAGTATAGACTAGGTACGCAGGGAGGCTGCAAAGGCAGCGGCGGGCGTTGCCCAGGGTGCAAGACAGTTGCAGAGTGACTGCACTGTGGGGCAGGGGAGAGTACTCACTGAGAGGTATGCACACACGCACACAGGGAGGCTGCAGGACTGAAGCTAGAGTCGCAGAGACAGCAATCCCACCCTAACTCCCACCGGGGACTGCAATGAGGACGGGGGCTGCCAGAGCTTTTTATGCCCTCTGTGGCTGCCGGACCTGCCCAGTCTGCAACCTGGGCATGCTATTGGTTGAAGTTGTCCAAGAATTTACATGATCCCATCACATGGCTTGCCTCCATGTTGTGGCTGGAGTGGCAACATCCATTTTGTCATCCTTAAAGGGAAAAGAAAAATACATCGCAATGGGAGAAGACAAAAATGCACGATTTTAAGGACCCCCACCCCCACCCCTGGTAGGTATTATCAGACAGTATAAGTAATTATCGCTTCATTTTTATGGATGCCCAGAGCGTTTTTTAACATTTAAAACAGCTCATTTCATTGCGCGTCGCCATTAACTAAAACGAAACGTAACGAACACAATTTTTGTGGTTCTGTTTGTTTCATTCCATTTTCATCACAATTTTCGTTTGTCATTTTGTTATGTAACAAAACGAATAACAAATAACGGAAATGAAAAAATGTTCGTTTCGTGCCCATCTCTATTGAAAATGCATGTTGACTACTGGAGAATTTCAGAAGAAAATCACTCTGTGATTCAGTCTACAGCAAAATGTTGACTGTGTGAATCAGAGAAAACGGAATTGTTTTAAAAGAAACAGGTCATACATTTGATTGTCCTGATATGTGATATGTGTATTTCCAGAAACATGCAAACATCCTGACCATCTTGGATCTAGGATAAGCATACTCATGCTTTCCAAGATAGAAGCAGACATTAGAGATACTGTATGCTGTAATTAGAGCTGGAAGCATGTTTGTGTTGTCAAGAGATGACTGAAACAGCCTTTTCATGCTTGTGAAATCAGCCTGCAGAGGTATCCCATGCTTAAGGAGTGACGACCAGTCACCGAACATAGCAAGCTAATTGGCATAATCACAGAGGAGGATAGTACTTTTCCATAAATGAAAGAAATCCCTAATTATATTGTAATATAGATTGTTCTTAGAATTTTGCTTCAATTTCTTCAGCTCTTGTCAAAGCAAAGAAAATCAGAAAAGCTAAGCTCAACAATACCCTCATTCAATGTGCTATTGTATTTGCAGTATACCTTTTTTTTTTGGAAAACATTATCTGAATTCTATGTGGCTACATCACTACATGGATCACTCATTCTGTGCCTTCTGGCACAAACATACTAAACTTCCAAACCAAATGTGATAAGAGTGTATATTATCCCCAGGGGTACAGCACTCCTCTCCAGAACTCCCGTTCTCTTTCCCAACTGAGATTTCAATTGTGGCCCCTTCCTAAGCTTCCCCAACTACGGCCGTGGTATCACCACCGTTTTCTGCACATTTTTGCTGCGGAGAACTACACAGTAAAAGATCATGTCCTAACCGTGAAAGGAAGTAATTTTGTGCCCCAACCAACCACACCCCCGGAAGCACATTTCATCGAAGTATATTAAACCACTGCTAGGGGTTGGTTTAAAAAACTTCTCTTAATGATGCACAGTTATTTGCTACTCTAATGAGGTGCGACCCCAGAAAATATGCAGTAATTAGTTTTGTACCCCATTTCCTGTCACTTCCAGTGGGTCCAGGTTGTTATATGCAATAGAGACTTAGAAAATCAACCCGGGAAAAGGGGAAAAGATGTGCAGTAATCAAGTAGAAATGGGCACAGAGCAGTAAAATACTACTCTGTTGACAGGACACTAATTGCACATCAAACACCATGTGACCGCCCCCCCCAAAAAAAACTACGCATCAAATTAATATGCACAGAAAACTTTAGTGAGACCACGGCTGAGCCAATTTTTCCATAGGGGTTTGAGACCCACCCACCCGATGAAACATGCTGGAATACAGGGGATAATGGGAAGGTCATTATGCAAACAATATAAAAGAATGCAACTGTTTACCATCTGAGGCTGCAACTGCTGGGCATCTTCACTCTTGAATGACGGTGGCTAAGAAGTGACCTGCTTGAAGTTTATAAAATCATATACTGTGTGGACAAAGTAGATGAGGAAAAACTGTTTTCCTTATCGCACAACACTAGAACTAAGAGACACTCCATAAAACTTTGCTCTCCCAGCCTGAAATAACCACGCAAGACAGCAACATTGGGTGTAAAACCAGGGTCACACTTTATTAACTTGTTAACTCAAATAACTTCTGCCAACCGTGACCTGAGGGGCCTGCAACCAGTGAATTTTTAGGTCAGTTCCACCTTGGTGTCCTGGTGAGGCTCCATCTGGAGTACTGTGTACAGTTCTGGTCACCATACCTCCAGAAGGATATTATGAAACTGGAAAAAGTGCAGAGGAGGACAACCAGAATGACTACGGGACTGGAAACACCTTCCTTACCATCTGAGGCTGCAAAGGCTGGGCCGTTTCACTCTTGAACGATGGCACCTAAGAGGTGACCTGAATGAAGTTTATAAACTCATACATGGTGTGGACAAAGTAGATAAGAAAAACCTGTTTTCCTTACTGCACAATGCTACAACTAGAGGGCAGTTTGTGAAACTTTTGGTTGCTAGATCTCAAACAAATAAGAAAAAGTACTTTTTCACCCAGAGGATCAGTGACCTGTATAACTTCCTGCCAGAAGAAGTGGTGACAGCTGTCAGCCTAGACAGCTTTAAGAAAGGATTGGACAAGTTCATGGAGAACAAGGGTATCAATGGCTATCATTATGGATGTCAAATACAAACTCTGGATTGGAGAGATAGACAGGATATCTCTCAATGCCATTTTCAGGGAATCAAAAACAGGTGAAGACATCTGCTTGGGAATACCCTGAAGCAAATAGTGAGCCACTGTGTGAGACAGAATGCTTGACTGGATGGGCTGTGGGCTGTTCCAGCAAGGCTGTTATTATGTTCTTATTTTCTTAACAACAGAAAGTTTTGTGAAACATTTAAAACATTTATTTCAGCGTGGTCTTTCATGGATAACAATCTACTTCCTGGAAGAACTGCAGAAGAGGATTTAAGAAAAATATTTTAATTCTCAAAAGTGCTCTCTGAAATAAATTTGTTAGTCTTATTGGTACTAATAAATATTGTTGTATTTTCTTGTTTTGCTGCTTAATGTTCCTGAAACATCAATATACCAACTTCTCTTCATGCAAACACTATATCTTGTTTTCTGCCTTCCATGTAAAACAGCTCTCCCATTTTTTCTTGTTGATTGCTGAAAAAACTACCAAACAAAACAGGATAAATTCAGAAAAAAATGATTTGTAAAGACACTGTCAAGTAAATAATACAAAATTGCTTTGTGTGATAAGGGTTGCAGATGCTTTGCTTGCTTCCAGTGATTATGATGATGTGACTGCTGCATCTCTACATTGATTTGATTGGAACTGCACCACAATAAAATAATATTCCTAGGTATCTGGAGATGGGAGAGAAGATTTCTGCTCAAGTCCTCTCTCTTTCCCTTTTCTCTTCAAATTTGTCTCACATCTGGCTTGTATTGAGAAAAGTTGTGAACACATTTCAAGCAAGGGATCAAATCTGCCAGAGCACCCTGTGAGAACAAAGGTAGAAATCCTGCAAGAAAAGAACCACCAGCTTTAGATATTGTGCTTGAACTTATTTACTTGGATGGAAGCTGATTTTTGAATGATGCATTGAGATTGAATAGACTTCGGGAGGCAAGAAGTTGGAACTCCCTATTAGAGATGGGCACGACTTAGCGGTATTCCCGTTTCCGTTTCCGTTACTCGTATCCGTTACTCTACAGAAACGGTAACGGGAATTACTCCGCCAGAATTCGAGCTCGAACCAACGAACGAACAATTTGGTCTGATTTGTCGTGCTCGTTACTTGCATCGCGGCGATCGCGCAATGCCAAGCGGCACAGAAAAAAAAGTTTTTTTTTAAAAAAAAAAAAAAAAAACGATTCCCGGCCCTAAAAGTAGGCGAAAACTGTCTGAGGGCACCTACCAGGCCAGAAGGGTGTTTTATTTGGGGGGGTTTCCCCGCCCCCCTCTCCTTGGCTATTGCTACTGCTGCGCTGCTGGTACCAGGCTGGGAGGGCGCATCCATTTGCCATGCAGTGCGGGGGATCCAAAATGGCAACCGCAATATATATTTTTTGAAATCGTTGCCCAAAACCCCACCAAAGCACCACAGAAACATGCGAAAATTAGCTATTTTAAATGCTTGAATTTTTACAGTAGCAGCAGTGGGTTTTTCTTGCAAAAAAAAAGTCTCCGTTGATTTTATTTTATTTTATTTTATTTTATTTTTTTACACCTGCGCATTCGCAATGATGGGCTCACCCATGGGAGTGGACCATGCAAAGTTTTGGAGCCATTCCACCAATCGCATGGCCAGGTTTTGCTGACTGTACCAGGCTGGGAGGGCGCATCCTTTTGCCATGCAGTGCGGGGGATCCAAAATGGCGACCGCAATATTTTTTTTGAAATCGTTGCCCAAAACCCCACCAAAGCACCACAGAAACATGCGAAAATTAGCTATTTTAAATGCTTGAATTTTTACAGTAGCAGCAGTGGGTTTTTCTTGCAAAAAAAAAAAGTCTCCATTGATTTTATTTTATTTTATTTTATTTTTTTATACCTGCACATTTGCAATGATGGGCTCGCCCATGGGAGTAGACCATGCAAAATTTCCACCAATCGCATGGCCACTTCGCCAGGTTGACCACAGAGACTTCTGGGATGTGCCAATCGGGCATAAACAGCCCACTAATCGTAAAACCCGAACCCTAAGCCTAACCCATACGCCAGTACACTGTCCTTCTAAGTGGGTCGGAGAGGCACCCAGAGGTGCACCCCAATACTCACCCTAGCCTCACCCGTAACTAGCCTAACCCTAGCCCTTGCGCTAACCCGTCTTAACCCTAAGCCAGATCTACTTGCATTGCACTACATGCAAGTACGTGAGACAAAGCGGGTGCAAAGAGTCTGCCAGTCTGTCACTTGTGGCTCTGGCTGACTCCTGCGGCTCCCTCCAGGAGCCCGCTACCCCCCCAAACCAGTACTAACGACAACGAAAAAACGAAAAAACGAACTGACTAATTTTTGTGAAACTTCGCGAAAAACGGAAACGAGCCGAAACGGACTGCCTCCGACACACGACAACTCAAAAACGTCATTTTCCCTAGTCGTGCCCATCTCTACTCCCTATGTAATCTGCTGCCTTTATGGTGCAGCAAATCCCGTAGACCAATTTGTTGATCTCACAAGAAGCAACTGGGAAGAGGCAGGGGGTGGCTTTGTACCAAGTTAACGAGACCTGCCACAATTCTCTCTCAAACCCAAATCTTCAAACTGCAGTAACTCTGTTATTTTGCAGTTTTGCTTCCTGGCATCCAGAGAAAGCAGTTTCCTTATTTGATCCTATTTTAATCTGTTGGTTGCCCATCTTCTTGCTAAAAGTGGTGCCCAACATGATTCAAAATAAAAAGATGCAGATTAGAATAATATTTATCAAAATGTATTCTTAAAATGCTTTTAAACAGCTCAATTAAAAACACCACAATTAAAAATATAACACCCAGCACTGGTGGGTTTTCCAAAACAGTCCAGGTCATATAGTAATAGTCTCTTGATCAAAAATTAGTTCTTCAAAAACTCAGTGGCTTATGACTGTGGGATCTTGCTCCTCTGTATCCATGATTCAAAATGGCAGGAATTGCCCAGTTTCATCACCTGCTTTCATGCCCATGCTGCAAGCAGGATTAAAAATGCCAATATTCACATACCAGAGCCCTACTGGAATGCTGCAAAAACTAAGCAAGTAGCTAAGATGGTGTACAGGAAGCCAATTTTGCCTGCAGACTTCTCTGAACATCCTCCATAAAAACAAAAACAAAAACACCTCCATTCCTAAATCAGGCAGGTGAACTCTATTACTTCTATATAATTGCGGCTTATCGAAACAGATGCTTAGGTGACTTACCAAGGGTCCAAAACCATGTACTACTTCCCTGCTAACTTCCCATTTAACTCTCCAGCAAGCACAGTTCAGACTAGAGATGGGCACAACCAGGAAAAATGACCGTTTTGAGTTGTCGTGTGTCGGAGCCGGCCCGTTTCGGCTCATTTCCATTTGTCGCGAAATTTTTCAACAATTTGTCATTTTGTTTGTCGTCTGTCGTTAATACTGGTTTAGGGGGGTAGGGTAGCGGGCTCCTGGAGGCACCTCTCTGGGGTGGGTGCCTCCTCTGGCCCGCTACGAAGGGAAGGCATTTAGCAGGCTCCTGGAGGCACCTCTCTGGGGTGGCTGCCTCCTCTGGCCCCCTACAAAGGGAAAAGGAAGGGTACATGACCGTGTAGCCATTGCATACCAAGTGGCACTGGCAGAGGCACCCCTCTTTTTGGTGCCTCTAGCTCACTAAGAAGGACAGCATACTGGCGTACAGAGTTTTTTGGAACTTTGGACTGGTGAGTGAGGTGAGAGAAGAATGCCTCTGCTGGGCACCCTCTGGCTCACTAAGAAGGGAAATGTACTTGCGTGTAGTGCAATGCGAGTACACATCTGGCTTAGGGTTGGTGTTAGGGCAAGGGCTAGGCTTAGGGTTATTACGGGTAAGGTTAGGGTGAGTTAGTGGGCTGCACCTCTGGGTGCCTCTGACCCACCAAGAAGGACAGTGTACTTATGTATGGGTTAGGGTTAGGGTTAGGGCTAGGGTTATAGTGGGCTTTTTATGCCCGACTGGCACATCCCAGAAGTCTCAGTCAAAACCTGGCCAAGTGGCCATGCGATTGGTGGAATGGCTCCAAAAATTTGCATGGTCCCATCCCATGGCCAGCCCATCATTGCACAGATGTAAAAAAATAAAAATTAAAATTAAAATAAAATAAAATCAATGGGATTGGAGACAGACGTTTATTGCAAGAAAAACCCACTGCTGCTACTGTAAAAATTTAGGCAGTTAAAATACCTAATTTTCGCATGTTTTTGTGTGGTGCTTTGGTGGGTTTTTGGACCACGATTTCAAAAAAAATATTGTGGACGCCATTTTGGATCCCCCCGCACCGCATGGCATGGTGAGACGATGAGGATGCCCCCCACCAGAGCAGCCCAGGACAGGAGAGGGGGAAAGGCCGGGGAGCCTCCCCCCCAGAAACCACCCCTCTGGTAGGTGCACTCACTCAGGCAGGCATATTTCTGCCTGCTTTTTTGGCCGGGAATCAGTTTTTTTTTTAAAAAAAACTTTTTTTCTGTGCCGCTTGGCACTGCGCGATCGCCGCGTGCGATGCCATGAACGCCAACGACAAATCAGACCCAATTTTTCTTTTATCGGTTCGAGTTTGAGTTCTGACGGCTTAATTGCCGTTACCGTTTCCGTTGCGTAACAAAAACGAGGAATGAAAACGGAAACGAGAATATCGCCACGTCGTGCCCATCTCTAGTTCAGACACTGCAGATCTCATTCCACCCTCCAATTATACCAAGTAATGACTGTGGGCCAAATAATGCTGCTCTCAGGATAGCAACTTGGCCTTCCATACACCCAAATCATGTATTATATATTCAATATTAATGACTTGCCTGACTGCAGAACCAAGTCGTTGCCCACCAGATGTATGCACAAGATGTTAGGAATTCTGGAACGGTCTCCCTGACCCACAGCCTGTATAAACTCATTCTAAAACATGTCACACTAGTCCTTCCATTCCTCCACCGTTGAGGGCTAAAGGTTCAGGTCCTGCCCCCAGGATGACCATGACAATACTTCGCAGCCCAAATATTTAAAGTTGTGTCCCACCAACAAAATCTGCCATGTCTTCCAGTAGTGCCCCAGTCCTGGAAAAAGAAAACAAGAACTGAGTCAGGAACCGTCCTACAAGTGATGTACATCAATGAATCATGTGGCCATTATCAACCCTGTCACCCAGTGCTGGAAGTGTTGACTTTATTATCTGAAGTCAAAGGCTGATATGAGGCTTCTACCAGTGAAAGTTGTGGTGAATGGCTACTCTCATAGAAATTTTCATAGTATAAAAGCCATGTATGTGCCAGGAATTCAACAAAAGGACTGTAAATAAGGTCTTGATACTGGCCGTAACAATGACTTCCATGCAGATTGTGCATCCTGGCCACCAGTTAGCCCAGGAACACTCTGGTTTCCTGCACAAACACCTCTCTTTATTGTTGTAATCTTTCTCTACTTCCTTAGCATTGACCTCCCAGTACAGCGGACTGAAGATGTCTACATAATCCCCTTTCCATATATGCGTCTTTGTTGCTAATGTTAAATGATTCCCTAGTGGCAGGGAGTAATTGCTGAATGGGAGGGCCCTTAATGACACTGAATTATACACAGTATCAGCACAGATTGGTAGGGCCACACACGCAACCCAGGTGTATCTCCCAAAGGGTCTGGGAATGTTACTGAATTATAGCTACTTTCACACAACCACTAAAATCTGCAGCAAACTTTGATCTGGATCACCACCACCCCGAGCGGTCATGTGGTTGATGTCACAGATAGGATGTTCCCATAGTCATGTTTTGAAAATCCGCAACTGTTCTGATCCCATGATTGAGAACCATAGCAAAGACACCATAACTGGGGCAAAAAGGTTTTGGTGTAGATTTTCTGTGTTCCCACAGACTCAAGTAATGGTTTAAAATCTGCATCAGAACAGTGACAAGGATTTTACCACCTTGAGACCAGGTACTTGTAAAATGTGCTGGGTCACGCTTAAGTGGGCATGGTCACACTTTAGTTTTTTTTTAAAGTCTGCTGCTCATGGGAAAACGATTTTATGCTCTGCCTTCGCAAGCACTTTGCAGTCGATTTTAGTGGCCATTTGAAAGCAGCCTATGTGGTGCTGCCCAAGCACCAAAGCTTCTACCCATGAGGGCCAGCTGACCTGCCTACTGCCCAGGACCCTGACTGCTGGCTAACTAGCAGATGCCTGAACAGGTCCTTGGATCCCTGCATTCCAGGGCCAAATCATCAATGTTTGACTAGTGTCTGGTGCAGCTGTCAACTCTCCTGGCATCACATCTGCACTGCTTCTTGTTGCTGCACTCCCCTGATCTTGCCTCTGCATTGCCACAAATGCTGTGTATGTGTGTGTGTTTATTTGTAATGGGAAGTGGCTGCCAGGTGCGTAAATCCCCTTCCCCAAACTTCATTGAGTGCTCTACTGTGCCACCCACAAGGGTCCAAGGGCCCAGGTTGAGCACTCCTGCCCTTGAAATCAAAAGTAGCTAGCAACATGAGGCAAGGCCTCAGTGCCAGCTACTTCACAAGTCCCTCTTCTTCCCTCTCCCTTCCTGGAACTTGCAAAAATCCATCTCACAATATTTTGGCAGTAGAAGGCAAAGAAGCTCCACTGCCAAAGCCTCTCAGCAGTGGACCTGGGCATTGGGTTTGAACATTTAGTTTGCCTATTAACTCAAGAAACCTGTGTATGAATGTTCTCGTTAGGATCACTTCTTCCTGAATGGATATTTGCTGCAAGCTATTTTTGTTAGCTATTTTATTCACTCTTTATGTTTGCTCAATATAACTAGGAAAGGTTACTGCAGAGGGAGATTCACTAACCAATTTATAGTTTGTGCATGTGAGGGGGAAAAGACTGATGATTAGAAGTCATTTTATATATTGAGGGTCCATTTTTCCCTTGCTCCATGGAACTGATGCTAAGACACATGGCTGCCCTCACTATTCTGTCATAGTCAATAAACCAACAAAACAATGGTTCCAGGCATCAACTGACTTGCCTACCAAAGAATAAACCACCATCACAGTTCATCTTATGGAGTTGCCACATTTGCCTGGAAGCGAAACAGATATGAACATCTCACAGTTGGTTTCCATCCTGGAATCCTTTATCCCCATGATGTCTCAATTGATCACAAACTGTCTCTCTCTCTCTTTCTCTCTCTCTCTCTCTGTGTGCGTGTGTATGGACGCTAAACTCACTTGTCTCAAAATCCATCTGAAAGCCATTTTGAAGTTGTGATTATAGAAGGAGAAATAAAGTAGCATACTCTCTTATTAAAATTCAAGGGAGGGAGTGAAGGAAGCTGCACAAAACAAGGGGCAAGAAAGTGCAGTGGGGCTGCTGTGAAGACCAGGAGACAGAACAGAAAGAAAACTTCTCCCTGTGGTCTTCCCAGCAAGCCCTGACCTGGGCCCAAATGCCTTCATCATGATTGGTTGACAACGGAAGGAGCCAATTTCCTGCTTCCTCTGGCCAAGCAAAAACTACAGGGAGGATATCTGTAAAGGGTGGCAGTCACCATTGCACCTGCAGTCCCCTGCAAAATGTAGTCTTAGTTAAATCATGGATCTGTGCTTTGAATGAGGTAATTCCTAATAAGTAACTAGCATTTTAACTACTATACCATGCATTGTGGTGCAGTGGTTAAACTGCTGTACTGCAGCACCACCACTGCTATAGGGTGTTATATGAGCAGCCTGCTTTGTTGTATCATAGATGTGTTTGGTCAAGCCATGAGTTCCTTCTGAATCTCTGTAGTTGCAAATTTCAAATTACAACTGTAGGTTTCTTCACAGACACAACATACAAGTATTGAAAGAAGACCAGATGAAAAGGGAGCAAACTGTTTATCACAAGGCTGCAGCTGGATTTTTTCAGAAGATAAACTGAAAGCAAATTTTGAAGTTTCTGTTAAGTAAAGAGTTGAAATTTCAGTCAAAATTCAAATGGATTCTGCAAACACTGGACAACAAATTCACTAGTTGAGAGGGCTCTCATGTCAGATGGAGCTACATAAGTCAAGACGTCCTTGAAACTATCTGGGGAAAACCACTGTACTGTTGGGGGTATGGACATACAGATGAAGAAACATCTCATCCAAAGGTTCTTCTCTTTGGACATTCTGCCTCCCAGAGGAATGTGGTGGTGGTGGGGGGGTGGTGAATTCAGTATATTACATCAGCATCCATTCTGCCTGTGTTGGGGCTCTCTACACCCCTTTGACCTCTACTGAGATCAGAGTCCCATTAGGAATAAAGAAGGGCATCCGAATGACAGAAGGGGCATCCAAGTTCTCTCTACCCATCATCAAAGGGATATATGGAAATTATCCTGTACTCCTTGGCATCTAATTATAAGTGTTTCATTATAAATGAACATTTTTAAGAAGTTGTATTCAGTGAATTAATAAGATGGGGAAAACTAAGTGGAGGAGGAATAAACTAAATGATCACAGCAAACTCAACCATGAGAAAATTAAGCACTGAAACAAAGGGGATTCTGTAAGAGTTATATTAAACAAATGGAAAAAGAAACTGTACTGTGAGCTTGGCCATTTGAAGTAATATCTAATTGGGTACAAGCTTTATGGCCACTAATAAAAAGGGATTTTCACCAGGAGATAAATGATGTCCTAGAGCTATCCCAAGGTGAGCATTTAGAGGTATATGACTCTGTGGATACTGTGGAGATAGCACACTTGAATACTGTAGGAACAAAGGACAGGCAGAGGTGGGACACAATGTTGTTCTTTAGTGAACCACTTAAAAACAGTTTATAAAGCAACAACTGGGTGAATAAAAACATCCACTAATGTGAATTTTCCTGAAGGTGATAATCTCATACATCCTAGCAGTACCACTATTACAAAAGAACCTAGTTCAGAGAGTGACTTAAAATGTCATTCTTATGGCAATTGCAGGAAAGCATGAAAAAAGCAAAATGTCAACATTTTTTAAAAATGGAAATCTACCTCTAATAAACACTTTGTCTCCTAAGGACTCAGTTGCTTGTTTTAAACAAGGCTGAAATGCACCAGAGAATATTCTCTCCCGTGAAACAAAGAAGACCCACAGAAAAGTGATGCACTCCTTCCCAATTGCCCAAATTTGTAAGGCAATTGAGAATCTGATTGTTTAAATGGTGAAATATGTCGGTGAAGATTCTCAGTCCTCCAAGTGAGGTTATATCCTGGATGCTGAGTCATGGCAACTTTTCTTGTGAGATTGAAATATTTCACTATTCATCCAAGTAGTTTCAACAGACTGATGAAGCTACTTGAATGAGTAGCAAAATGTTTCAGTCTCACAAGAAAATAAGTCCAGTTGCCATGACTCAACTTCTGAATTTAGATGGTGAATTTAATGATCCCATATAGGGCTCAATCAGAACAATTGTGGTACACCACATAATGCACAGTCAGAAACACTTTGATTTCTTTGGATGATTCAGTCTCCATGGACACTTCTGGTCAAACTGGAGCAATTTAATATCTGGCATATGCACTTTGAAAGCTCAGGATCAAAATAATACATAAGTTATTGTGGGGTGAAAGAACACAAACAGTTTCAATGTCTTACATGGTCTAGTTCCCCTCAAACTGAGGGCTTTAGTTTTTCAAAGAACTCATCAAAAACCTTCCACAACAAGTTGGAAAGTTGTATAGATCCCAGAGACCCATTCGCCTGAAGATAATATTGGGTGCATATGTATGAAACACCACAAGGCAACTCTATGTAGACTACAAAAAGAATCACAATGAAATGAAATGCATGTAGTTGATCTCATAAAAAATGAATAACTAATAAAATTAATGAATTAATTTAATTAATAAATTTATGTAACTTTTTAATACAAATAAGTAATTCTTTGAGTATGTGTATCTTTCAGTTTTTTGATAATTTGCAGAAAACTGAAGCTTCAAAATCATTTTCTTTGCTATATACAATTATAAATTTATCTATTTGTCAGGTACACATTAGTAAAATATCAAAAAATACATGGATTAGGAAAATCTTCTTCATGTAGGAAGAAAAATATCCTTTGAAGATGAATATGGATTTTGGATTGGACAAGAATGGTTATCGTAGTCAAAGAAATGTGACCAATTAAACCAGCAGAGCCTTGCATCTCTTCTTCTAATAAAGTAGACTATTTGTAGCAAGAAACACAGTTCTCTAATAAAGTAAAATCTATGCTATCTTTTTCTGAAGAATGGTTCATACATTTTCTTATATTTGAAAAAAAAACTATTTGATAAGGCTGAAGATACGTTTGCCTAGCTTTCCTTGAGTATATCAAAATAAATAGCTGAATAGTAGCTTACAAATGTCTCTGAACATTGCATTAGGGTTTATACGCATGTCTGGTAAGCAGAAAATCATAAAAAATCACAAAAAGGCTATGGTCATAGAGGGTGAATTGTAGCTGTGTGAATATGCAAGGTGCATGCAGTGAAGGACAGGTGTCTTTTGACAAAGCTGAAATCAGTAACAGATGCTGATAAGAAATCCTGCAGAAAATGGCATCATTTCCTATGTATTTCCTAAATTCGCATGGAAAAATAAGGATATTTTACTGGTTGGGAAATCCTGGGGGGAAAATGAAGAAAACAGAATATCTACTAGTAAACTGAGGAACTGAGAAGCACCTGACACCCATAATATACGTTCAGGCATCCTGGAAAACAGTCTTTTCTGTGTTTTGGATGCTGCTACTGCAAGGTGCCTTAGAAATTCCAAGTGGGGGTAGAATTCTAAAGGAAATGTCACCTCATTTGATTCACAAAGGAGCCCTGCCTGTCAAACTGGATTTGTTAAAATAGCAACTTAAGCAAATGTTGACAGTGACATGAAATATCTTTCTCCCACCCAGCCTGAAATAAGGGGCGAAGACACAGAGAATGGATCTAACTAGGGCCACAACTTTATTAACTCATTAGTTGTTATTATCTCACATCCTGTAATGGAGATAACTGGGCAGGTGCAAGACATATTTGCTTACCCCTGCCCTTATCCTCACTGGGTGAATCTCAAGCCCCAGTTCTGGGATGACATATTGACAGCCCATCCTGGCTGAATAACACTCAGATGATCCTCCAGGACACCAGCTGCACTGGCCTCATTACCTCAGGTGGCCTCTGGCCATGATGGCCACCCATGCACTCCCCCAATCCTAGCAACTGAATCTTGGGATCTGCAGTGCTGAGATGTTGGTTGCAATAACATCGCCATGTGATCCTTGGGAACTCACTATTCAGTTCCCCATTTGCACAACCTGCCAGTGTGACCTGTTTTAGTAAAAACAACACCCCATTTCTGCTTTGTAGGCCAATCAGTACCTACATATGTTTTTAATACATCAATCAGGAAATAAAGATCCAAAATTCCTATCTGGACCAAAGCAACCAACTAACTGCACAATGGACCCTGAGGGTGGGCAGACAGGTTGGTTCTCCTTGCAAAGTGCCCTGTTGGAGGGTGGGGTTGCCTAAAAAAGCCTTTCTTTCCTGTCCTCATCAGGGAACCCCAGGTAGCCAATGGGTGTCTGGGCTGCCTTGTCTTTTGGTCTGAATAGGGTGGACCAAGATCCACTGTATAGACCAGTGATGGAGAACATTTTAGACACCAAGTGCCCAAATTGTGATTCAAAACCCACTAATTTTTTTGCAAAGTGCCAATACAGCCATTTAACCCGAGTACAGGTGGTTATGAAGGGGCAATGTCGGGTGCCCACGGAAAGGGCTCCAAATGCCACCTTTGGCACCCGTGCCATAGATTCGCCAACCCTGGTATAGGCAAATACGTGGAGTAATGTCTTTCTAAAAGTCACCCAGATATTCCTGGCTCATGACTTTACCGTACAAATATAATTTACACAGGCTTGTTCTTCAAACCAGGTTAACATTTTTATTGAACCCTTTCAAATCAGGATGTTCTATATATGTTGAACCACTCTTTTTTACTTATTAAAAATGGATTGTGTAGGTCGACATAGCATGAATGTTTTTATTTTATTTTTCTTCTCTTCTTCTCTGTGTCATAGTAGATCTCATGTTTTACAATTGTAGCATCCACTCTTCTTCGGCTGGCTTGAACAATAAGAAATTCTGTGGTTGTGTGATTTAATAATAGGGCAAGAGAGAGAAAATGCAAACTTATACATATATTACTGTTGAAAATGTCACAGTAGACTTCCTTTGTTGTTACACAAACATGTCAGGAGATGTGTTTTATCTTTCAATGGCTTCACAGTACAAATGACATGAATAAAATGTAAGAAAATGGAACATATAATTAAATGTTTCTTGTGGAGAAAACATGTGTCAAGGTCTTCTAATTCAAACAAATGCCTTTTGTTATTATTAAAGAGAGAGGGTTTTTTCTGCACCAGGAATGAAGTTCTTCCCTTATACACAGATTCACTTGCTTTTCCAACATAGCTCACAAACCAACTTACTTTTAAGATGGAATATAGCTATGTGATGAAGTCATCTGTAGCCAGAGGTTGGACTACAACCTTCAGATCTCTCCCATTCAGCTTAGAGTTGTGATTATGAAAAAAGCAGTATTGCCATGATCCTGCCATGACTGAGTGTGGTGTTAATGTGCTTGTCCCCAGCTCTTTCACAGGCTATTGACAAATACCACTTCTGAACATCCTCTATTGCTGCCACCAACTAGTTTCACTAGTAAATTAAAGCCTCCAGACAGTTTTTAAGTTGAATAAAAGTAAAAGAAATTTATTGATTACAAAGTAGAATCAAAATCATTTAATGGTAACATTTTGAAGTACAAATAAAAAGAAGCATATAGCTCAACCCCCCTTTAAGTTTGATCACCGATAAAGCTGAATACATGTACAACCAGTTTCCTAGTTTGTGTGTGTGTGTGTGTGTGTGTGTGTGTGTGATTACAGTTGTGACCGACTCTTTGTGACACCATGTCCCCGGAGTTTTCTTGGCAGTTCATACTCCAAGCGCCTACAGCACCTGGTATTCCCTGGTGGTCTTCCATCCAAGTACTAACCAGGGCCAACCCTGCTTAGCTTCCAAAACTGGACAAGATCAGATGTGCTTAGGGCATCTAATAGGTAGTTGCCTAGTTTATAAACCCTAGTTTTCTCTTAAAAAAAAAAACCCTGTCTCTTCTTTAGATCTATCTGTCTTCCTCTTAGATGGTGCCAGACCTTATCTGATTCTATCAGACTCTGTCAGATTCCCTTTATACAAGTGTAGGTCTTTCTGTAGGTCCCAATCTATCCCTATCTATCCCTATCTGTCTTTTAGCCCTATCTGCCTAAAACAGTGCATTAAATCCTCTCAAGCCACTCCCCAGACTCTCTCATTGGTCTACCAACCCATCAATCAATTCAGACACCTCTCATACATTATTCATCAAACAGGTAAACACCACTCTGAGCAATGCCATTATGATGCCCTGTGTCTCAAACTGCCTTCAAGATACCTTAATATTCATTGTTTTTGAAAGTCACTTTCCTAGTTCTCATTCTGATTGCACTTTTTATTCCAAGTACAACTTAACAGCTGGTTTTTCATGAAACCATTCTCTATGAAGAATATATGAAATCCTTTCTTTTATTTCATATGAAATCCTTTCTTTTATTTCCAGGGATACTTTCCTTTTTCCTGCTTCCGTTTGTATTGGCTTTATATCCATTCCATGTACCCCCGTGGGAGTGTATCTCTAACCAGTGTAAACCTCACCAGGGGACATGGATACTTGTTATGACTTCATATTGGCTAAACATCACATCATGTTCCCCATTGGGAAGTTCATCACTAAGGCATATAAGCCACACTGGGGATATATGCGTATGTTATGAGCTGAAACCACAGGCTTCAAACTACATTATGCTGCCCACTAGGAAGCATCTGCGCTATGATCTGAAATGGAGACTCAGAGGGAGCCAGTAGGGCACCTTGCTCTATAATTTTATCTGACTACTAACAGATGTAAAGATTTAAGCATTTCTTGCTTTTCCCCACTGAAAACATATTGATACTTTAGTGCAAATAGTCCATATATGGTATTTTGGCATTTTCATCCTTACATGAAAGTTTAAAGTATCCTGTTTCTGGAGAAAGAGCAAGTAGATTTGTTTTCTCTCTTAAATTTGATGGTAGTGCACGGAGATTTCTCCCAAATTATTTGCACTGAAACATGAGGGATTGGGGAAAGAAGCACAGTTCAATGAATACTAATGATACAAATATAATTTTAAGAAAGATGAAAGAATGTTAAGTTGTCAAAATCAGCAAACATTGTCTGTATTGGGGCAGAAGTGAGTTCTTATATTAAAAAATACCTTTAACCTAAAACTCATCTGAATTGCACTTTGATGATGCTTGCCTTACTTGATTACCAAGACATGATTGTGTTCTTGCATAAAATGCAAGGACTGCACACATACAGTTGAATCTGTATTGCACATTTGTCTCATTACACAAGAGGCAATGGGGCAGTCTGACTTACCTGCCACAGATTTCCTGGAAGATGAATTTACCATTATATCCCTTCGTGTTCTAAGAGGCATATATACTTGCCAACAACTGTTTATCACATGTTAACCGCCCTACTTACCACCAGTGTGTGTGTGGGGGGGAGAGAAAAAGTAAAAGTAAAAACAACAACACTTCACTTCCTCCCCCCCCCCCAAAATCAGGCGTGTAGAGGGAGAAGTGGCAGGTTTTTTTAAAAAATCCCCATTCCCAAAGCAAGTGTCGATGGTGGACATCAGCACTTGCTTTGGGAGAGAGAAAAAAGTATTAAAACTCCTCCCCTTCTTCCCCCCATCAGAAGACGAAGTGGAAGAGGAAGAAGAAGCGAAGGCGAACCGCCACCACAGCAGCAGCCGCCACCACCACCACCGCCAGCTTGAGGAAGACATCAGAGGGAAATAGTGACTTGGTTTATACTCGTCAATCAACTTTCCTATTTTTTAAAGACAAAATTAGGGGCCTCGACTCGGGTTGACTTATACTTGAGTAGATACGGTATTAGCAAGTAGCTATTCTTAACACTTCCCAAGAATGTTATGACTGATCAAATTCACTAACTTCTATTGACAAGTGTAACAAAATCAGCACTGCAGTGACACTTCATTATATTTCATTAAAAATATTTAAATACATACCTGCATAAAAGAATTCTTTTAAATTGCCAATATTCTTAATGCAACTCCTACATTTCGCTATTGAAGTATTTACTTAACTTTTTCCTTGAAGTCCACTTAAAACATTTCCAGTACATCAAAATGTTTTCTTTAGAGGCATCATCAGTTTGGAAGTGCTGGAATAAAGGACATCTGTTCAGTGAATTCTGATTAGCTTCTGAGCTGTAAAAAAATTTCAAAACGACAGTAATCAAGTGAAGGGAAGTATTTTTCAAAAATGTACTTTTCTTAGAGAAAATGGATTTGGCAAAAAATTAGCCACAGCAGGAATGCCTGTGAATAAATTATATAAAAAAACTACTAATGCCAATTACATCTCTTGACTACAAAATGTATATGACGTCCATCTTATTCAACACATTTATTATTATTTAAACTTTCCATATCAGTTTTTGCTACATGACAACCGTGGACTACATATTTGTCAGGCTATGTACTAAATGGCAAGTTTTCAAACTTTTTACCTTCAGGAATTCTTTGGATGTACTTGCCCACTCTGTGTCATTGCTCTTCATATGCACTTTGTAAATCATAACAACTGCTGTTTCACTTACTTGCTGTGTTGGCCAGATATGGTTATTCTACCTTCTGCTTAAACAGGAATATAAGCCCATACCAGAGTTCAGCAGTATGGGTGGGAGAACATACTGGGAAAGTTCCAGAATGGCACAGTAAGGATGGAGCATACTCAATGGCTCCAAATGGTGCTTAATAACTGGAATGAGTGTGAAGAAAGCAGAATGAAGATATTCTGGGGAAAAGATGCAGCAGTGCTAAACTGATTTCCTAACCAATTGATACAGATTCCTCACCTTCACACATCCAAGATCAACAGCGTCCTTACTTACCACCACACAGTAAGCTTTGTGTTGTGAGGTATGTCCCCTTTCCTCTATTGGGGAAGTACATTTTTTTAAAAAGGAAAGAAAAAATACAAGTGACTTGTTTTCTCCTCCCTCAGTTGGGAAATTCTCTGGTATATGAACAAATCAGAAGACATGGGAAAACCAGATAGTTTCTAAGCATGAACTAAATGTTATTACCTCTTAAGAGAAAAGGATAAATGTTATTACCTCTTAAGAGATAAAGATATGGTTTTCTACATCTGCACAAGTGATCACACATGCCTGACCAAAAATATAGAAGCCCCAGTGGCAGAGAAAAAGGTTTGGATTAGGATGGGGGGAAACAGTCTGATTTGTATTGAGTTACATGCCACAAATCTCACCACAACAGTTCAGAGGAATTCCTACAGTATTTGTCAGTTTTGTTAAGAACATAAAAGCATAAGAAGAGCCATGCTGGATCATGACCAATCTGGTCTAGTTTCCTGTATTATTATTTATTTATTTGTTTGTTATATTTCTATACCGCCCATCTTCCGAACGGAATTCTGGGTGGTTTACAATTAAAACAAAAGCAACTGGATTTTTTTTTTAAAAAAGGCAAGTGAATGCTAATAAAATAAGGAGGGGCAAAACCCTCCACAAGAGACGACGCGGGCGGCAAATTTAAAAAAAAGTAAATTAAATAAAAAGGTTGCCATATGCCTCTTTAAATAGGTAGGTTTTCAGGGCCTTTTAAAAGGCTGGCAGGGACTGTGCTAGGTGCAGCTCACTAGGGAGATGATTCCACAACGTGGGGCCCACTACAGAGAAGGCGCGGTTTTGCGTGAGCAATTTCCGCGCCTCCCTGGGTGTGGCCACCCTAAGTGAGTGTGCCTGTGCCATTCTCGTGGGCCTGACCCCAGTTGACCTCTGGGAGATACGCTCCAATAGGTACTCTGTTCCCAAGCCGTGGAGAGTTTTGAAAATCAAAACCAGGACCTTGAACCTTATCCAGAGGACAATGGGTAGCCAATGCAGGTGAGCCAGAACTGGGGTGATGTGATTGAAGCTACGAGCACCCACCACCAGTCTACACCCGCTGGAGCCTCCAGACAAGAGCCAAGGGCAACCCCATGTAGAGGGCATTGCAGTAGTCGATCCTTGAGATCACAAGGGCCTGCACGACTGTCCTCAGGGAGGACTCATCGAGGTACTGGCAGATCTGGGCAATCCTGCGGATATGGATAAAAGCGGCCCTGGAGACTGCCGTCTCACAGTGGCCCGCTAAATGCCTTTGGAACTAAATATCTGTCTCCTGATACCACTCCCCTGCATCTGGCCTTTAAAGTACCCTGTTTATAAGCCTGGAGATTATACATCCCCATCATGGCTTGTAACATGTAATGGACATTACCTTCAGGAATTTGTCCAATCCCCTTTTGATAGCATCGAGGCCAGATGCCATCACCACATCCTGTGGCAGGAAGTCTCCTAAAATGAACTTTGACCCTTGTAAATTCATGAATGTCTGACACAAGATATGTTTTATTCCACCGAGTATTGGAAAGTGTGAAAGTGATGCTTTTTTTCCAAGAATTTCAACTTTAACAAAATTCTTTCCCCTTTTACACAAGCCAACATTTTTGTGAGGTCATACTTGTGATGCATTTTATGACATTGTAGTGAAAGAATTAAACATATTTGAGACAACTACAGCACATTTCAGCATTTGTTATACTTTCTAGTTTGCTAGTTTGATCCAGCACTCTCATTATTCGTACTCCAAGTATGTAGTGTGACAAAACAGGTTTTACTGGTTTCCACCCCTTTTAAAACAATAGAATCACAGTATGGGACTAGAAATAATTGGGGGAGAAATAAATCTTAAGGATTATTGTGCCGAGGCTGGCTTTTTACAGCACTGACTGAAAAACATGAACTCATCTTACAACAGTAGAACAGAATATTTTAGAGTTAGGAAACTTAGCTACAGAGTTCAAATATTTTATTTCCTGCTATGCTCTTATAAAAGACTGTTTAAAATAACAAAAGTTTGCATCAATGTAATGGTCTTTTTATTCCTTACAAAATATATTTAAATGGAAATAATTCAGCCTTTGTGTATTTTACTTATCAATACTTTTCCTTTCCAGAAAAAAACTGATTGGGTTATTATGTTCCCGATAATATGCATGGTAAATGGATATTGAATCAAATGAAATATCTCTGAGGGAAAATGAAATTTCTTTTTGAAAACAATTGAATACTAACATGTTTACATTCTATGTGACTGAAATTAACTGAAAGTCACTGAAATTAATCACATTATAAAGAAAGAAAGATCTCAACTTATTGGGACTGGCATTGTGGCCAGGGTGGCAGTCAGCTTCCGAGTCTCCAGCTGGCCCTCAAAATGGTAGCCACCACATGGAGTCAAGGAGAAGATGGGGATGCATTCCCCCATCACGTGAAAGGGCCTGCCTTTTCAACAGGCAGGATATCATGTGACAGGGGTGCATCTGGGTCACCAGGGGAGCATGCTCATTCTGGAGTAGGAGGGGAGAGGTATATAAAGGCAAAGATCTGGGAGCATGCCACACTTTACATTCAGTTTCCAAACTTGCCCTACCTCTCACCCAAGTTAAAAAAAAGTAAGGCTGTTAAGTTGGCTGTTTGCTTGTTACAGTGTTATATTGTTAAAAATAAATATATTATATATATATGCTCACTTTTATATGTCACAGCTTTTGGGCAGTTGTGGAGGATTTGGATGGATCCAGGTGGGTCACAGCACGTGGGGACCTGCTGGACCAAAAAGGAAAGGCTCAGGAGAGCAGCTGGGGGGGGGGCAGGTACTTTACCAGATTAAATGGAACTGGCCCCGCCGCTTTTTGTGGTGATCTGGTATGGCAGTGAATTCCACGAGTTCAGCTATCTGTTATTCAGTTGTCAGCTCCTGAAGAAGGTAGGATATGGAAGTATCAGTGATGCAGGTGGGCACACTGATATGATGGATCCGACCTAATCCCCAGCCAGTGGACTGTACCTCTAACCAATAAAGTTGTGGCCTTTGTTTCACCCAAAAGTTATTGTTGTGAGTTTATTGAAGCCGATGGAACTTAGATATAGGCCACAATGGATTTTTAAGCAGGGTGAGACTGGTTTTGAGTGGCTGGTAATGGCTATAGCTTTACATGTCCTTCTACCAGAGCTTATCTGATTATTGTATGAACAAAAAAATAATAAAATGAATATGCTCTTTAGAAGATTCATCAGAAAAAAATCTGAGAAAAATTTGGCTCAGTATTTGCCTTTCTTCAACATTTGCCATTCAGCATATTCCCAGAACTTTGAATTTTTTATTTATTTTTTGTGGAGGGACATTATAAGTAAGCATTGTAAGGTCATTTTGTCTATAACTAGTGTCATTCCTATATGCCTTGCAGGGCTCCATTGGTGTGACTTTACACTTCCCAGGCCATTGTCCATCTAATGATCCTATTCAGACTGGTGTGTGTGTGTGTGTGTGTGTGTGTGTGTGTGTGTGTGTGTGTGTGTGTGTGTGTGTGTGTGTGTGTGTGTGTGTGTGTGTGAAACCAAGGTGAACTATAAATTAGAAGCCTCCTACCAACCTTCCTCACACTAAAGAAGCTACTTGGATGGGTAGCAAAATGTTTTGATCCCACAAGAAAATAAGTCCAATTGCTATGGCTTAACTCACTGATGATCTAATCTGGATAAATGAGAATCTCTATAGACATTCCTTTATTTTTATACTTCTTATGTATTCTATGCATGTATTTTACCTTATTGGTTGGGCCTGTGGCTGCAAATAAAGATTGTTGTTGTTGTTCTATATATTTTCTACCAAAAACAAGTCACAAGGAGTGAAAGAAAAAACTTCTGAAGGGTCTTGATCCAGCTAACTAAAGTTTTTTTTTAAATGGGTTATTTGAAAATAGGTGTACAACTATCTGTTTCACATACTGTGCTTTAATGTACCAAAACCAATCCAAACAAACTTTATTACAGTCAGTGACCAGCAATAGAATACGGTATATAAATAGTAGTAAAATAGATAAGATATAAAATATATAATATAATATAAAAACTGCCCACAAATCCATCCTGACCATCACGAAGCTATACCTTATTGGTATCTGAGGAATTAGTGATGTCAACGAGCCATAGAGGAAGATCAAGATAGATATATACAAAAGACATCAGAGTACATACTGTATATACATACTGTACCATACACATAAGACATCCCACATTTGTTTGTTAAACAAGAGTTGTTGATACTTAGGAGCTATGTATCATAAGTGGTACTTTTGGTTAATTGATGACGCTGGTCATTGTCCTGCGGATTTTGATCGCTGTGGCGCAGAACCTGGCCACACTATATGTTATAGAAAAATTCATATCTGATAGAAGTAATTGAGTATAATAATGACCAGAGCGTCCTGGATATTTATAGATTATTGGAGATATGAGCTTAGCCCGGGTGTCTTTATAAAAGGAACAGTGAAGAAGTACATGTTCTGTTGACTCAATATCACCGGATTCACAGGGACATAGCCTCTCCGAATAGGGAGATCTCCGATATCGTCCCTCAAGAACAGCAGAAGGGAGGGCATGACATCGGGCCAAGGTAAAGGCCCTCCGGTGGGTGGGTATCTCAAGCTTGTCTAAGTATCTCATTGGAAAAGATAGATACCTGCAGGAGTCATTAAAAATAAAGGCAGGGGAGCTAGCTAGATCCAGTTGTCGTTCTGAGTCGGTAACCCGCTGCTTAATAACTGCTTTGGCCTGATCATACTTCATGGTAAAAAGGATGTCTTGGGACAGACCTAAGGATAGGATTTTAGATATTATAGCCCCTTCCCATTTGGATTTAAAGTCATCTTTTCTAATAAGGGGGGGCTAAACCCTTAGGGAAGAAATGCAGTCTAATCCAATAGGTAAGAATAGCCACCCAAGCTCTAGCCTCCACTTTCATGAGGCCTAACTCTAATCGGAGAGTAACATTTGGGACACATTTGGGAACTTGTAAGGCTGATCTTACAAATTTAGATTGTACCCGTTCCAGTGGAGCGTAATTGGAAAGGGGACCTAATTGGGCACCATATAGAAGTTGGGAAATTGACTTGGCTTGGAATAATTTAAGTGCTGCAGGAATATATTGGCCGCCAGCTGTCTTGAGATATTTAAGAATGGCTAGAGAACTTCTTTGAGCAATGTTGGCAACATAATCTCTGTGGGCTTTTCTGCTACCATTAGCCTGAAGAACTACTCCCAAATATTTAAAGGAGGAAACCTGCTCAATTTTGTGCCCATTGATGCTCCAAGAGTGAATCTTGGGTCTTTTAGCAAAGGCCACAATTTTAGTTTTCTGATAATTGAGCTTTAATTGCTCTTCCTCACAGAATTGTGATAGTGCATTCAGAGCTCTTCTAAGACCTACAGGTGTTCTAGAGAGGATTGCTGCATCATCGGCATAAAGCAAGACAGAGATATGCCTTCCAGCCAGTTTTGGAGGGTGGAAGGTCCCATGGTCAAGATAGGGCACTATGGAGTTAATATAGAAGTTGAAGAGAAGAGGGGCCAGAATACATCCCTGTTTAACACCTTTATCAGTGGCAACAGGATTGGTGAGTTGACCCTGGGGATTACATCTGATCTTAAGTTTGGTTCCTTCATGGAGCATGCGTATTAAATGAAATAAACGTCTGTCTATTGTTGAAGCCTCCAGTTTCTCCCATAACCTAGTTCGTGATATTGAATCAAATGCTGCCTTAAAATCTATAAAGGCAGCATAAAGGGAGGAAATATTGTAGGGAGAGTATTTTTCAATAAGATGTTGGAGCACCAAACATTGATCTATAGTCGATCTGCCTTCTCTGAAGCCGGCTTGCTCTTCCGCAAGTATGTTTTCTTGTTCCAGCCAGTCTTGCAATTTCCATTGTAGGTGTCTAGCATAAAGTTTGCTGATTGTATTAAGAAGACTGATTGGTCTATAGTTGGCGGGGTCATCCTTTTTGCCTTTCTTATATATAGGTATAATAATAGCCAGCCCCCAGTCTTCAGGGATTCGTCCGTATCTATCGATACAGGTAAAGAGTGAAGCTAGTAAGGGAGACCAAAAGTCCAAGTTGTTTTTGATGACCTCTGCTGGAATTAAGTCTTCTCCTGGAGCTTTCCCTTCTTTCAGTAAGGTAATCAAGCTCTTAATTTCTGACTGAGGCACAGGAGGCCACTGTGGGAGTTTACTTAGGTCTTGGATGTAAGATCCCTTTCCAGCAGATGGATCTGAGTATAGTAAATTCTTGCATTAAAGCAGGATATGGATTAATCACTGACCTATAGGCTATCCAATGTTGGGAAACTTCCTGCTGCTATGTGAGAAGTGAAAATATATAATCATGCCTGCTAATAAGTTTATGGAAGCAATATATAATCAGTATCATGCATAAATGCAATCTTTGTGATTATTAAGGAAAACAGCAAAGGAAAGTGTGTCTTACAGAGGAAGACAGTGTGGTTTTCCTTTTGATGTTCAGGCAGGAGATAAACGGAAACGCATGTGGAGAAAGCAAGAAGCTGGATGTGTGGAGAAAGCAAAAAGTGGACTGATGAAAAAGAGGAAGTGAATTCAGAATATGAATCTGTGTATGCATAGGTGGATATAGAAAGTGGTGGGTAGTCCTGAGGGTGGTCCTGAGGGTGTGGTTGACTGTGGAAGGGTCTGAAAATGTATAAAAACCCTTGGAAAGTGGTGTTCGGGGTCCCACTTCACCTTTAGAAGGGGGCCCCATTCGAATGGTTTTTGTATTTTGTCTAGCGACTGCACTTTGCTTTTGCTCAATAAATCAGCACTGAGAACTTCTCATTTTGTCTTATTTTTGAGAGACTGAACCACCAGATCACACTACGGTCACAGCTGGAATCAGAAGAGCTTTACCAACTTGCAATGCAGAGAAAAGGCACTGCTGGATGTGCCCCCCCCCCCCAACCCAGCAAAAACAACATTGACAACCAGCCAGTGCTGAAATGGCTGGAAAACCTACCCAACACTGGCTGGAGAATGATAATTTTCTTGCCCAAGGGGAAGCACCAGCACTTCTGTTTTTGCTACATGCCAAGTTTGGTACTGTAAGTAGCTGAGAAACCACCCAGCACTGGCCAGTTAGGAAAGAAGCCATAGTGCATTTTCATAATGGCATCAACATGTGCCTATTAAAATTGCACCAGGCCTTGTCACATGTGAAATGACTGATGTTACTGTGAAGAGATTTTAGTCGTTCTAAAAGTGTAGTTGTGGTCTCAGTTTTGGATCTGATCAACAGAGGATCAAAATAATGAAATGGGGAATAGGTTTAGTCCTGGATTTATACCTGATAGACCAGAATGGGAAACAGAAAGAAACAGAAAGGAATGGGGCTAGCTAGTTAAAGAGAAAGAGAATTTGGTGAAAAAGTCTTGGGAAAGACACAGGTGATGAGAACCTGGAAAAACTTTGTAGGTTTTCGTTTTTTTTATTTTATTTTTTATCTTTCTCAAAAATGTATAGTAGAGGGAAGGGGAAAAGGCTTAAGCAAGGTAAAAAAATTGAGGAGAGAACTTTAAGCACACTTAGTCAGCCAAAACTATTAGTGCTGCCAGGTCTGTGGTTGGTCATATTACTAGTGTCAAGGTGGAATATAATTCAGCATTTCTTAAACTGTTCTTTTCATTCTGATTTTTTCTGTGTAATGCCTGGGTGTTTGCTTAGTTTGGGTATCTGGCTATAGAGTAATGGTTAGGAGTTTGATTCCCCAGTGTGTCTTGTGGGAGGAGAGTCAGCCATTGTTGTCATGGGCAAGGTGTACAAAGCCAGGACATCTCCAGAAGAGAATGGCAAACAATTTCTGTGTATTCTCTACTTAGAATATCCTGAAAAGGATCACCATATGTCAAAATTAACTTGAAATTATTATTATTATTATTATTATTATTATTATTATTATTATTATTATTATTATTATTATTATTATTATTATTATTATTATTATTATTATTATTATACTGGTGAACACAGCTGCCAGGTGTTAAGTTGGAGTTAGCCTTTTCCAGTGATTGAGCTCTTTCCAAGAGCCTAGGACAGTGATGGCGAACCTTTTAGAGACCGAGTGCCCAAACTGTGATTCAAAACCCACAATTTCTTTTGCAAAATGCTAATACAGCCATTTAACCTGAGCATGGGAATGTGTGAAGGGGTGATGTCGGGTGTCCACAGAAAGGTCTCCGAGTGCCACCTTTGGCACCCGTGCCATAGGTTTGCCATCCCTGGCCTAGGATGACTGGAGATATCTTCGTAGAATATATGCTGTTTCTAATAATGTTGCCATTTGTAGTTGACCAATGTTGATCTTGTCCGTGCCGAGGGTTTTCAGATGTTGGTCTAGGTCTTTTGGGATTGCAGCCAAGGCACCTATTATTATTGGTATTGTTCTTGCTTTCTTATTCCCTAGTTTTTCAAATTCTATTTCTAAATCCTGATATTTGGTTATCTTTTCCAACTCTTTGCTCCTGACTCTTGTGTCTCCTAGTATTGCCACATTGGCAATTTGAACTTTGTTTTCTTGCTTGTATACTATTGTGATGTCTGGAGTATTGTGGACAAGGTGTCTGTCACACTGGATTCTGAAATCCCAGAGCACCTTGATGACTTCATTTTTGCTAACCTTTTCTGGCTGATGTTCCCACCAGTTCTTACTTGTTGGTAGGTTGAAATGTCTACATATGTTCCAGAGGAGCATTGCTGCTACTTTATTATGACAGGTTAAATAATCAGTGTGAGAGATGTTTGGGCAACAGCTGATGATGTGATCTACAGTTTCATTCTTTTCTTTGCACAATTGACATTTAATATTTTTGATGATTTATCAATTTTCGCCTTTATGGCATTTGTTCTTAAGGCTTGATCTTGAGTTGCCATGATTAGTCCTTCAGTTTCTTTCTTCAATGCTGCTTTTCCTAACCAAAACCATTGTTTGTTCTTGGTTGATCTTACCACTGGTGCTTCTTATAAATTGACCATGCAGTGGTTTATTATGCCAGTTCTCTATTTGGCTTTGCATTTGTTGACTTTTAAATTCTTGCATAGTTTCTGGATATTCCTTTATTATGCCTTCAGTAACTATTGACTTCAGCACAGCATTTTCACTATGGTGGAGATAGTCAAATATTCCTCATTTTTCTTCTTCAATAGTTCGATGAACTTGCAAGAGGCCTCTACCTCCTATTTTCCTTGGCAAGTAGGGCCCACCGATATCACGTTGTGGATGTAGTGCATGGTTTAATGTCATCACTTTTCTTGTCTTTTGATCTAATGCTTATAATTCTGCCTGGGTCCAGTTTATAACTCCTGCTGTGTATCGCTAGAGTGGAATACCCCATGTGTTTATAACTTGGATGGTATTCTTTCCAGTATCTTTGTAACTCTTGTTAAGTATTCTTGTCTAACTTTATTCTTAACTTCTTTATGCTTGCTGTTATCTGCTTGTAGTAATCCAAGATACTTATATGATTCTTTTGCATCCAATATTTTTATAAAATTATTAGGCATATCAATCCCTTCAGCCTTTGCTGTCTTTCCTCTGATGATGCTGAGGGTTACACACTTGTCTAATCCGAATTCCATTGTGATATCATTGCTGAAAATTTGCACTGTACTGAATATTGACTCTGTTTCTTGTTCGGATTTCCCATACAGCTTCAAATCATCCATATATAGCAAATGGTTTATTTGGCTTGATGTTTTTGATATTGATAGCCCATATTTGTCTTGTTCAATATTTTTGTGAGTGGGATTAGAGCAATTACAAACAGCAGGGTTGATCATGAATCACCTTTAATTATTCCTCTCTTATGCTGACATGACCAATTTGTTCACCATCAATGGTTAGCTCAGTATTCCACTTTTTCAATGTTGCCTTGATATATTCTTGAATACTTCCAAATATTTCCTGCTAATTCCAAACTTTTTAGTATCCAGTCATCTGGCAAAGAATCAAATGCTTTCTTATTCTTATAGTCAAACCATGCAAGTTGGTTCTGTGTCTCTTACAGTTTTCAGTTGCCATCTTGTCAATAAGTAGCTGATCTTTGGTGCCACAGCTATTCTTACAATTGCCCTTTTGTTCAAAAGGGTATAAATTGCTTCATATCAAGTGACTCTGGATGATATCAGCAATTATTCATCTAAGGAGTTTGAACATTGTTGGCAAGCACGTAATTGGATGATAGTTGCTTGGTATAGGCCCTTTGCTCAGATCTTTCATAATTATGTTGTTAACCATTGATCTATTTCAACTTGCTGGATTATTTGGTCAAATTGTTCAGCGAGTCATGAATGCATCCTGGTTAGATGTTTCAGTCAAAATCCATGCAATTCATCTTCACCAGGAGCAGTCCAATTCTTCATTTTCTTATCTTGCTTTTAACTTTTGGGATGTAATATTCTTTCCATTTAAACTAGCAGCATTTGTGGTCAATTTGACTGTCTCCAACCAGCTTGCTTGTTTATTATAATTCTTGGGATTATCCCAAATATCCTGCAAAAAGCATAGTACTTCATTTGATTATGGCTTTACTCTGTAATCTGTTATAATAATAATAATAATAATAATAATAATAATAATAATAATAATAATAATAATAATAATAATAATAATAATAATAATAATAATAATAATAATAACTTACTTACTTACTTACTTACTTACTTACTTACTTACTGGGTTTTATGGGCTTTCTTTCACAATCATAACTTGTGCTTCATATTCCTCACAACTTGCATCCTGAATGTTCTTGTATATTTTGTTATTAAGATGGAGAATGTCTCCACCAATCTTATCTTGTTTAAAATAAATTGTAATACTCTCAGAAGGTAGTATTTTCCAATTCTTCATCTCATGACCGCATGAATGATGTATCTTTTGATCTCATTTTTAAGGCTGCCCATTTTGCTATCTTAATAATCATGGCCAGTCTTCCTTATTTTTGGCCATATCACTACTATGATGTCCTGTTTCTTTAGGTAACAATAATACTATGAGAGTAGACAATGAAATTTAACAGGAAGCGTGATTTACTATAAGAAACATCAAGTAACAATAGTACCACTTACAGTCCTCCTTGATCAGGTCTACTCAACACATCCCTTAATGGGACACCTTGCTGAAAAAATGAGCATTGGAAACTAGAAAGTACCATCAGTCTTCCTAGGAAGTAATACTTTACCCTTAAGGAAGAGTAGGGCATCCATTTTATATGCCCCTAGGGAAATAGTGGAGAGACAGAGAAAAGAGCAAATGGACACTAGTTAATTAGTAGCCTCAAAGAAGATTGAAGGTAAGTTATTAAAAGTGCTGTTGCCAAATAACTAGAAAAAAATGCAGTCTAAGGAATCCGACTTGAATGAACAGAAGCCTTTCTCAAGTCTATACTCC
>CM074736.1:74035842-74064122 GCA_037367245.1 Phrynocephalus guinanensis | reverse complement strand
CCAGGACAGGAGAAGAGGGGGGGAAAGGCCGGGGACTCCCCAGAAACCACCCCTCTGGTAAGTGACAAAGCCTCATGCAAGTATATTTTTGCCTGCTTTTTTGGCCGGGAGTCGGGTTTTTTTAAAAAAAACTTTTAAAAACTTTTTCTGTACTTCGCATTGCGCGATTGCCACGATGCCACAAACGGAAACGAAAAACCCGACCAAATTTTTCTTTTTTTGGTTCGAGTTCGAGTTCTGACAGCTTAATTATCATTACCGTTTCCGTTACGTAATGGAAACGATAACCAAAAACGGAAACGACAATTTCGCCGTGTCGTGCCCATGTCTATTGCAGACCATTGGCTTAAGTTCTTAAGACAGAATGTTATTCTATGCCTTGCACCATGCTTCCCATCTATTTTTCCTTGAAGGTTAACTTATAATAATATATTACCTTTATTGTGAATGTACAACATGTGCACAATGAAATTGGCTGAGTAGCAGCAGATGGTATTTCTATCTAGTAGCCTTACGTGTCCAAAAAATTGGACAACTGCATGTATGGAGGAACTGCAAATGCCTGGCTGTATTTCATTTATGCCAATTTCCCCTTTCCAAGATGCACTGGGGTGTTACAAATTTTTATTTCTAAATGTCACCTGGAGCTTTACATTATGAAACTTGTCACCATATTCCGTCCCGTTAATGCAATGCAAAGTCATGTTTAGAGAGTGATCCAAAGGATTAACATTGTGCAGCTTTAGAATTGATTACTCAAATTTAACTTTGTCGCCCTTGTACTCTTAGAAAGTATCAAGTAACAAATGAAACTAGAAGACAGTTTTCAAAAACTAGACTCAACCCTCACTCTCCAGAAATTTTGGCTTATTTACTACATGCTTTTGGGCCATCCTTAACTGGTAATGATGGCAACAGCATGGACACATTGGTAGTTAATAAATTCTTCTGGGTTTCTAACTGTCAATGCTGCCCCCTGGCAAATCCTTTGGATAAGAACAAATGCTCTAATCCGAGGAGGACAGCAGTGGCAGCATTGAGGGTGCACACTGACAGTGATTTGCATGGGTGGTGGGGGTGAAAGGACGAAAGTGGTCTGCCTCGGGCTGGCCCCACCCAGAAGAAAAAGCTGCTGGTGGGCAGGTGGAGGAGCTGAGCCAACCGCCTCCTCCTCTCAAGCTACTTATATAAGCCAATACTGGCTAGCTGTGGCCACTACTAGGAGAAGAAGTTAATAATAGCCCTGTGCCTCTTGGCCCCTGAGCACACTCCAAGCCAGCTAGCCTGATCATCACCCTGACTGCTGCATTATACTTTGCCTGTTTTTCCTGCTTACTTGATGGCCAGTGATGGAGCTCAGTGTGTGCTCTATGGCTGCACAGCCAGGGGGCAATGTCTCCCATGCAGGCTCGTGGCTGCTGTGCTTTGGCAGTTTCTCAAGGTGTGTGTGTGAGCGGGGGGAGAGAGAAGGGTACTGGTTGGCAATGTGGCCTGAGCTACTCATGATGGCGTCCATATCTGGGAGATAGTACATCTCGCACATCGCTTGGTAGATCTCTGTCCAGCCTCCCGGTCCCCCACCAAAGCACGGACATCCTTGGGTGGAAGAGGCTCTCCAACAACCACAGCTATTGCCCTGGCAAGCTCCACCCTGTCACATGATCCTTCACCACTGTCACTGATGGTAAGCAGGCCTCAGGGGGCTGCCTCTGGCCCATGGCCCCACTAACTTAAACCACATCTGACTGCTGAGGCCATGCTGGGGGACCATACCTGGCCCACACCGCCAAGGGTCATTGCGGCATCTACCACTAATGCTAACATGGGTAGATGCCCCTGGGCCATGCGGCCTCTGCCACTGCTAAAGATTAAAATATGTTATCAAGTGATATCAGTTCTTAACAGGTAACAGAAATGTTGACAGTACAACTTTCATTTTTACCTCTGATAACAATTACAATAGTTTATTTTGCTTTTTTAAATAAAAACAATTTACGATTTTAGATATTGCCAGATTCTGGCATTATCCAGTGTTACAGTGGTGAAGGATATATGCACAACAGTACAATTAAAGTTCTGAAGGGGGTTAGTCAGAAGAACTAGCAGAAGTAAATAGTTGAATGTGAATTTTAATGGACAAGTTGGCAGAAGTGCCACCTTATACATTTGCCAATCAAAGATCGGAAATTGCTATTTGTAAATGAGATTTATCTACCATCTCTTGAATACTGCTAGACATCATGGTGCCACTAGCAAATTGCCAAGGTTTCCTGGTTGTTAATTTATTTCACAGTTCAATTTGAGTTAAACGCATATATGTCTATGATATAATATAAATATCAAACAAATGTCATTTTTCTTCCTTATTATAGTTTTCCAGAGGCTTAGGTGTCTACTCTTCAGTCAATAGGGTTCCAATGAGTGCACTGGTTACTTTTCTCAAACAGAAGATTGCAGAGGAAAAGACACCATATGAATTATGAGCAGAGCTAAATCAAATGATACCTGGACAAAATGTATGTAACAGAAAAAAATTCAAAAAAAGCTCTTTCTCTGGGATCTAATTTCTTATGTTTTGTTATTGCTATTTGAAAAGTATAAATGCAAAAAAAAATGAGAATACAAATACCTTTCAAATTTTACATTAGAATTTGTCCAGTCCCAATTGTTTTCATATCCTTATCAGATTTTAATCTGCTGAACCCAAAGTACAGTTGCATGCTGAGACTCACATTTTCCATAATTCTGCAATCCAATACACAATGTGAGTGAGTGAGTGAGTGAGTGAGTGAGTTAGTGTGTGTGTGTGTGTGTGTGTGTGTGAGAGAGAGAGAGAGAGAGAGAGAGAGAGAGAGAGAGAGAGAGATGGTTTGTTAGAATTGTTTTCCATGTAGGTAGAAAAGTTATAGGATTGTGCTTCAATTAAGGGAGGGGGAAGGCTGCATGGAAGATCTTTATTCTTTTTTTATTGGTTGTTGTTCCAAACCTTTATGCTTTAACCTTTTACAAAAATCAAAAGACTTTTTTTGTACATTCAATTATCTCTTTATTTTCTAGTGGTAGTTGTTTTATAAACATTCATGTTGTCTGTATTCCCTGTACTTTCTGTATTCTCAAAGGCTTTCACAGCCGGGATCTGATAGCTGTTGTGAGTTTTTCGGGCTGTTTGGCTGTGCTCATGGAAGAAAAACTTCCAGAACACAGCCAAACAGCCCGAAAAACTCACAACAGCTATACATGTTGTCTGCTTGGCCAAAACCAGAAAGTTTTTAAAAGGGATGGGAAGAATAATGTATCTTTAGAAAGGGTTAGCTATTTAGGAAACTGGTGATGGCAATAACAAACACACAGGCAAAACCAAATTAGACAGGATTGGTAAAACAATTATTTGCATATCTGTCCACCCTAGTTAGTTTACATGTTACTACCCAAATTGGCCACAAAGGGAAGAGATTTTTCATGTAGAAGTAATGAAGAAGGGATGCTCAACTTGTCCTACAAAGTACCTTAAAAATGAAGGGGAACAGTGCATTTGTACTCATGAATTTTTTAAGGATATCTCAGAGGTAACTAAACAGACTTCTCTGTGGGGGGAAAACAGACCATTGGCTTGATGTATGTATCACAGCACTTAGTGTGTAACATGCCATGAAGTCACTTCCAATTTACAACAACCCTACTTGGATTTCTTAGATATTTCAGGGTGAGTTTTACCAGTACTAGTCTCCAGTCTCTCAACCCAGGTTTCAACCTTCTGCCCACCACATTACACTGGATCTCTTTGTGCTTTTAAAGCAGTCAAGATAAAAATCCATATCTCTTTATGGTTTCACAGTGCCTTTAGAAAACCATCAGAGTTCTCATTAGAGATCAGGATGAACCAGAAAAATGAGAGTTTGAGGTGGTTCAGGGCTACCCACAAACCACAAACCATAAACCATGAGCTTTCTGATCTTTCCTTTTCTTTTTTTAAATGAACCACAAACTAGTTCTTGTTTCCCCCTTTTTTCTTGCTTTGACCTTCCAAAAGTGATATCTAGTAGTAATATCTGGACTGGTTTAGTATGGCAAACAACAAAGTTCAAAGCTTAAAAGAAAATCATCCTTTTTATCATTCTTGCTATAAAATATCTGTTTACAACAGCATAACCTCAGTCCCCTGGCTCTTAGATTTTGAGATGCCCTACTGATTTTAATGAGGCTAGTCCAGAGTAAGTGGAGTGAAGGTTGCAGATAAAAAAAATGAGCACAGAAGTTCAATGTGATAATTGACTCTGCACAACATCTGGCAACAATTATATTTATACCAGTTGCTCGGGGAAAGGGGTCATGCTGTCATTGTATTTTGCATTGTTATCTTCCAATAACTTCTAAATAATAGATCCATCATTAATTTATCTTGGATTTTTACAATAAGCAGGATTTAATCACAAAGCTGAATTCCCAGGATTTCCAAGCTTTGTTAGGAGCTTCCCCCCATTACTTACCAACCTTCTGGTTATGATCACTATGATAGCAGAGAAAGAAAGCTGTTGGAGAGAGGGGGTTTAAAACAAAAGCTATTTCAGCTTAGTTTCTCAACGAACAGAAGGACCTGCTTTCTGAGACAAAGGAATACTAGGGGAAAAGAAGCTTAAAAATCAGAAATGTAAAATTCTGAACCTTCCTCTCTCACTACAAAGCCATAGGACAATATTAGTTTATCTACACTACGCAGTATTTCTAATTCTTCAGTCAGTCAAAGAAAGAAAGAAAGAAAGAAAGAAAGAAAGAAAGAAAGAAAGAAAGAAAGAAAGAAAGAAAGAAAGAAAGAAAGAAAGAAAGAAAGAAAGAAAGAAAGACCTTCAAAGTCTCTGGTTTACGAAAGCATGGGGACCCAACTCACAGGGTGTAGGACACACTCCTGGGGCCATCAAAACGGTGACACATGTTGGGCCAAAGGGAGTGCTGGGAGGAAGTGGGTGAGAGGAGGTGGATTGCACCTGCTTCCCTGAGTGGCTGCTGTGATTCTGGAAGAAAATGTGGAGAGCCAGGTGGACAGGAAGGGAGGGACTTCAAATAAGGCTTGTTTGCACAGCATATTGTCTGCCCATCAAGCTGAGGTAAATCCTCAGTATTTTTAACATCACTCATCCTATCTCCTACCCCACTTTGGAAGGTTATTTTTACTTGGCTGATGGTTTTTTTTCCTTCTGTTTTTTCACAACTAATGTGGTGGTTTGGGGCATTAGAATGCACCCAGGTGGTTATTGAATGGCAGGGTGGGACCTGCATATCCTGGCATGGCATCAAATCCCTTGGTGAGAACCATGGAGTGGGGAGGCAGAAACCATCCCAACTTAGGTGCAACTGTGGTTTCCCCTTACCCCTAAGTTGGCAGGGAACCATGTAGTGGTTTATGGGTCCAAAACGCTGCCATTTCAGGTGGTCTCTCAGAAGAGAAAATGTTGCTTCCAAATGCAAACAGAGCCTTTGCTGATCTGGATCTAATATAATGGCTAGCCAGAGCATCTGCTATTGTAATCAATAAAGCTGTGGCCTATATTTATCCAAATAAAGTGCATGTGGTTTTTTTATTGAGAAGACTAGGTCCACTTAGGTGTAGGCCAACAATGTGGGATACTGTGCTTCTGTTTCCATGGCAGCAGGGGGAAATATACTAAGCTTTACATAGCAAATGATATCCTAAATGTTGGCAATGCCAATGGAAGCAGCTAAGATGGTCTACAGGATATCCTCTTATGTTCACTTCTAATCACAAAGTGACAGCAAGCAAGTAATAATAATCCCAGAAGCACCTTTTTAAAATTCATTTTTCTTACACAAACACAAAGCATTCAGAGAGTTTCCATGTTTAGAGAAGGATCTCAATTTCAGGAAGTCATTTTGTTTACCTTTCTTTGTTCATTTGAACAAAGAAAATGAAAATGGTTCACAAAATGAACACGTAAATGAGGGCTGTAGGTTTGTGCACTTGAGTATCCTAGCGAACTAACTCACAGGAAAAGCACGAGCAGAAGCTTACTCTTATGGCTAAGTGCTTCACACTCTAAATTTGTCATCCTAGTGGTGACTTGCAGGGCACTCTCCTCAAAAAATGGTAACCTAAAGTGTATCTCTCAGGGTTTTACAAAGCAACAGGTAAACGTCTTCATATAGTGTTTTCAGGAGAACAGTCACTGATGAAGTATTCTTCTGATGTATCAAGGAAAGAAATATGAGTGTGATCTTTTTTTTTTCTTGACACCAAGTTTACCATTCCTAGCTCTTGCTACTTGTTGTGCCTCTCTCTCTTTGAAAGGGAAGCCTATTTTTTCAAGGGAAACTCCTATGTTTTTTTAAAAGAGGAGTAGATGGAAAATGAAACATGTTGCTTGCAAATGACTGAAAGGAATCACCAAAATATACAGCAAATGCACTCCTGGGCATCTCTGTGACAATTAAAGTTATTATGCCAGTTATGCCAATTCCTTGAGAAACCTCCTCTGGCCACAGTGACACATGCCCTAGTGATGTCCCAGCTGGACTATTGTAATGCCAAATTGTGGACTGGGGTGGATTACAACATCACATTACACCCATAGCTGCCAATCAGCTATTGAGCACAATTTAAAGTGCTACCTCAAAGATCAAATCTCACAGTAGAAATTGGCTTGGGTATTAAGGTAATCTCGAAAAGCATTTCTGTCCACCACAGGTATGTCTTGTGGGAACACATGAAAGGGCCTTCTCAGCTCCTGCGCCCAGACTCTGGAACTCCCTTTCACCAGAGGCCAGGACTGACGCATCCCTGCTGTCTTTCTGGAAACAGGCAAATGCCTTTCTCTTCAGGCAAGCTTTCCATGAATGATGGATTACTATACATGTATACACAGACTTGTGTTTATAACCAATTATAACCTTGTGCCTCTATCTCCTTGTGGGGTTACATTGACACTATGTTATCAATTGTTAGTTCCCATCCCACATAACATTTAGATGGTCTATCTAAGAATTTATACTCTTTTCTTAACTGCCTGTGTTCTTTTTTAGCTTTTATGTTGTCTTCTAATACTGTAAGATAGCCCTCAATTCCCTGTTCTTAAACTTGAAAGTCTTAATTGTACTGGACTGCATATTGTCCCTACTTACTGTAAGCCACCTTGGGTCTTTTTCCAAGGAGAAAGATGGGGTAAAAAATAAATAAATAAAATTATATGATAGTTTCATTTAGTTCTATTTACTACTAAATCTCAGGTCTGACATTTCTCTTTTTCTGTCCTCCCTTGCTGTCTTAATTCTGACCTGGTGCTGTGGGCTAATTCTGTAAGTTACACAAAGAGTAACCAGAAGAAGCAACACAAATACTATGGATGGGCAATATGTTGATTTCACTCTCTTTTACACTCATTGTATTGTTCCCTTTGCATCACTGTGTGATTTTACAAACAATGTTTCCATGAAAATGTGGTTGTTATTTTCATGTAATATTCTCCCAATATATGTGTTCTACTTTTCAATTTTCCATCCCACAAACATTTTTCCAAGCTATTTTGCTAACTCTCTTTTGCATCAAGATATACATGTTTGGATGTTTATTTCCCCTAATACAAGAACTTTTGTGGCTGTCATTAATAATAGAACTGCATCACGCAAGTATGGTAAGCATGAATCCTGAAAGATAAATGTTAGATTCATACTTTGGTTCAGGTAATGTGCAATGGGTAGGCTTCAGTTTATATGCAAGCTAAATACATTCCATTTTAATGACTATTGCTCCCTTGTCCACCCACCCATGATGTAGCACTTGGGATAGGGTTTGGGTGGTCACAGATGACCACCCACAGGCTGGGCAGCCCAGGACAGAGGCTGACCTATGTCACATGGCCAGCAGCCATAGCCCCTCTTAAGGCACAGCAAAGAAGGGGCTGACCTCTTTGTCCCCTAGGCGCTTTTAGGTCAGCAGTTCCACAGCTTACCAGTGGTCAGGTCTCACTGTCTTGGCCACACGAAGCTGCCCTTTGTTCCTGGCTCTCAGCCAGTGCTTGCAGCATCTGGGAGCAAGGGAGTGTGGTGACCCTTGGCTGGCTCAACGCTGGGGAGCGGTGGGGAGCTGGCAAGTGCTGTGGTGCTCAATTATCTCCCTTCCAATCTTTTCATCAATCAGATCTCCCTGGTTTGCCTTTCACCATGCTGGAGCGCCAGGGAGCAGAGAACCTCGGCACTCAGCTGCTTGCTGGGAGCAGCCAGGCACTAGAGCACTAACTTATCTCCCTCCTCCATCTTTACACTGTGCAGATCTCCCTGGCTTGCTTTTCTCGCAGTGGAGTGCTTGGGAGAGGGGTGCATTGGCAGTGCTTTGCTATTCATGGGGAGCAGGCAGGCGCTACACCACTCTACCCCCAATCTTTATACTGATCAAATCTCCCTGGCTTGCCTTTCTTGCTGCAGGGCATCAGGGAGCAGGGTACCTCAGCAGAGTTCAGGTTCTCGCTATCCCCCTCCTGATCTTTCAAGATACCCTCAGACAGCTGGCAAGCCAACACGGAATGCTGGAGAGACTGAGGACCAACACTACTCTAACCATCGGAACCACAGAGTCTCCTGGAGCATCCACTAGTTTCACTTGTGAGCCTGGCTTACGCTGGGCTCACAGTTAACTGCATACACACCCTTCAGAGTCTTACTCCTTTAATTTTCTCTTTTCCTCTACATGCACTGCTGGCTTTACATTCTCTGCTCTCTTTATTTTTGCTTTTTACTCTTCTCATATGCTTTTACACCATTGCTTAGGGCCACATCCACTGCACATATCCAAAGTGTGAGGCGGTAGTAGTCCAGAGATACTGGGCCCACATTCCATTACCAACATTTTAGTCCTTGCCAAAGTGTGGGTCAAGGGATGCCACATAGGTACTGGGCCTACATCTGGCCAGTGTCAGACTTGTACTCTCCACCCTTGTGATGTGACTTTGGTTTGTCATTGGAAGTGAGCTACTGCTCAGCTGAGCCAGGGTCATGTTGCTGAGTCACAGCTTCATCTTTTGGGCAGTGGCATATGCAAGGCATTGCAGCTGGGGGACAAACCTTGGCAATGGGGCTTGAGCTGTGCTCGAGTGGAGAGGGACCTGGGGAATGCGCTGGGAGGGGTTCCTTGAAGCTGCCTCCCACGCCCTATGTGCAGCACCCTCAGAAGTCTTAGTTTTCTATCTTGGTGGCAACAACTTGGCCCAGCGAACTGGCAAGATCCTCATACAGCAAGCGACCACTGATGTGTTGTTTTTCAAATCCAGGTTTCCCTTTGTGACCATCGTCCAGTCTGAAATCTTGTCCCGTTTGTTATGGAGAGAAGTGCACAATCCCCCAGCACATGGACAGAGCATGCAAGTGTGTCAACAGACAGCTGTCCAAGGTCACACGGGAATGTGGCTAGCCAGTCATCCAGTGCCCATCCATCAGATTTCATTGGCCCAACCTCTTTTCCATGTGGTAAAAACCAGAGAAGATTGTGAAGAGCTCCAGAAGGGTCTCTCCAAACTGGGGGAATGGGCTGCCAAATAACAAATGCATTTCAACGTAGCAAAATGTAAAGTAATGCATATTGGGGCAAAAAATCAAAACTTTATCTATCAACTCATTAGCTCTGAGCTATCCGTGACAGATTAGGAAAGAGAACTTGATGTGTTGGTGGACAGCTCAATGAAGGTGTCTACCCAATGTGTGGCTGTGGTGAAGAAGGCCAATTCCATGCTAGGGATTATCAAAAAGGGAACTGAAAATAAAACAGCCAACTTGATAATGCCATTATACAAAATGATAGTAAGGCCGCACCTGGAGTATTGTGTACAATTCTGGTCACCGCATCTCAAGAAAGACATAGTGGAACTGGAAAAGGTGCAGAAGAGAGTGACTAAAATGATTACTGGTCTGGGGGGCCTCCCTTATGAGGAAAGGCTAAAACATTTGGGGCTCTTTAGTCTGGAAAAAAGGCGCCTGAGGGGGATATGATTGAGACATACAAAATAATGCAGGGCATGAGTTAAGTGGATAGAGATCTCAGTGCTTATCAAAATAAATAATAAAATAAGTGCCAGCCACAGGCCAGCTGGTTGGTGCTAGATTTTGTAATACAATCACCAAGCAGCTGGCCCATGCCAGGTAATTTTTTTTTTAAAAAAAATTAAAAAGCACCATCCCGTCCCGCGGGCCAGGTAGTCAGTACTAAATTAAAAAATTAAAAAATTAAAACAGCACCACCCCAGTCCATGGTCCAGCTGGTTGGTGCTAGATTAAAAAAATAATAAAAATAAAAACGTGTCGACCTGCCCCGCAGGTCAGCTGGTCAGTGCTAGGTAAAAATAAATAAATAAAGCACCTACCGGTGGGCTGGTCAGGTGTAACATTTAAAAAAAAACAAATGAAAAATGAAATGTTTTTTTTAAAAAATTGTTTCATTCTAAATGAAATGAAACAATAAAAAACAAAACAAAAAATGAAATGAAACACCATTTTGGTGTTTCATTCCCATCTCTAATTAAGATAGTTGTTAACAGTTTTGATTGCCTCAGAATATATGGGGGGGGGAACCTTACATACAGGTTCTTTGACCCAATTCCCTCTGCAAGGTAAGGGATTTGATTTCTATCACCTTTATAGAAGAGTCTTCACTTATTACCTAATTGGTTCTCTAATAATTTTTTTCAGGTGAGCATTATTTAAATCAAACCCCGTTTCTTCATGTACTCTAAAGTTAAAATAAGGGTTTATCTTCTCCAAAATATCTATCTATCTATCTATCTATCTATCTATCTATCTATCTATCTATCTATCTATCTATCTATCTATCTATCATCTAACTTTATTTAGAAAATAGACTAGCGAACCCCTATAATAAAAAATTGATGACCAACTCATTAAAAAAAAAAAATGTTTAAAAATTTAAGGTTCACAACAGCAGTAAATTGTGGTTAAAGTTAGTCCTATTTGAATTAGTGGAATTTACAGCGAAGTTGACTCATCAAATCCCCTTTGATTCCATGAGCCTACTTCAGTATGATTCACTATTCTATGCAACAGGATTTTGGCCAATTGGGTGGTCTAAATGTGAGAGTTATATGTTTAAATCCCCTTTGGCCATATTGATTATGTCACATATTTCAAAAACTGCTGTTAGGGTTGCCATAACTCAGAAGGGACTTGAGGACACATCAGAAAAATGGTACTGAAATCTCTGCTATTTTGTCATTTCTTCTTGTCTCACTCGCTTCATGGGCGCAGCTTTCTGGCCTCCATTGTCTTCTCACTTTTGCCTCACACCTTTATTTACTTTCTTGCTTCTGAGGCACTCCTTTCCAAATTCCCCTATCATATTGGTCATCTCCCTCATCTCTGCTTTCTTGTTTTATGAGATGGTGTGACGGCACCAGATTACAACACCAGTCACAGTAGTTGTAAAAGTGAGATTTATGACAACATTGGGCAGTGGGTAATATAATGACTGTACAAGCAAGTATTATAATGTAAATTGAGGATTCTCTAATACCAAGAGAGAAAGTGCAGTTTGAGTTTGCATGGCAGATACAATATCACTGGAGACTATAAATGCAACTTCTAAAACTACAACTCCCAGTATTCATCAGTAACATTTCCAAACTCTGTATATTATTATTACTCTGTGAGTTTCAACTTCTCAAATGTTTGCAAAAATTGACCAGCTAATGGCGAGAACAGGCCTTTATTTTCTGTGCTAGCTCCATTAATCCCTTTCTTGTTTTCGGGTGGGTGGGGAATCTTAAGTCTCTATGTAATTAAAAAGGTTCTTCAACAATAGTGTTCTCCCAAGACAGCAATATGCAGAACTCATTTCAACAGGCACCTAGGTCGTATAAAGTGTCCTACTGCCATGTATTCACACACTTTATATCATATGCATAAAGAAAATAATTAAATTAATGGGCAAAATTATGAATTTTTTAATGATAGCACCTTCAAGGGCAATAAGTCAAATCAGATTGGAAATTATTTAGTAAAGGACACATGGCTTACTATTACTCACTCAACTTCATAAAATATTAGGGGGAATGTTGTATAAAGTAATATATTCAGAATCCCTAAATTATGAGACAGATTTACTACTGAAAAGGTAAGTCAATAGTGTTGCCTTCATGACTAGAAATGGGTATATTGCTCAAATTTGCCTGAGCAGCAGTCTTATTATATAGTCACTGAACATGTAATTACACCATCTATTATTATAATTGCTTTGTCCTCTGAAGACATCTGAATATAATTAATAAGACAGAGTAAAATTATATGTTACAAAAATACTGTATGGCACAGACAATGATTTCCCCCCTGTAAATGCTAATTGTCTTTTCAGTTTGCTGTTTTATGCTCTTCAATGATACAAGCACTTTTCAAAGCAAAATATTCTGATATTTGTTTGTTTTTTGGTAGTATTCATAGAGATTTTACACTTGGCCCTCTGGCCTTTTGTTTCAAACAAGGTCTCTGCTCACTGTTTTCCAGTTGCTTATCATTTGTCCTTCAGATCCTGTTTAGGCTGAACCAGAGTGTTGAAAAGCAAGTTTTGTCAATAGCTGCTATCCACTTGCACGAATTCATCAAAATAGTAGTCTACAGTTTTCAATTGTCTTGAGAGATATAGGAACAAACCTGACAATTTAGACGAAACACAACTTTTTACACCAAATACCCTCTGAAAGATAAGGATTTTCCAGTTCCCCTGCGGAAGGATGTTTGCACTGCTTTTGTAGTGAGATTCCTGGGGGGCAAGGTTCACTGAAGATGATATTTCTGGCCACCATTATTTGGTGAGCTGTGACAATCCAGCAGGCAAAACAGAAAAGATATGGCTACTCTAGGAGTGGCCAACCATTTTTAATATTGTCACATTGATTTATTTATTTATTTTAGTGCTTATATACTACCTGTCGTCCAGAAGGAACTCTGGGCGGTTTACAACAAAGGAGAACAAGCAATAAGCAAAATTAGGTACAGTATTGCAATAAAACAATAAAAACAATAAGAATCAATAGAGAAATGGCAAGATGGCAGGATGGAACATAGAGGGGGGGGGCGAAAACTTAACAGTCACCAAATGCCTCCTGGAAAAGCATGACCTTTAAAGACTTTTTGAAGGCTGGCAGGGACTGTGCAAGGCGCAACGTGCTCGGAAGATGATTCCATAATATGGGACCAACCACAGAGAAGGCTTGGTTGTGGGTGACTGCTTTCTGAGTCTCCCTGGGCGTGGCCACACGAAGTGAGTGCGCCCGCGACATGATGACTTTGGCTCATGAAAGGCTCTTTCATGCAATTGACGTTAAAGGTCCCCTGGTTTAAGCATGTCCTTTTCCAGTATTTTGAAAAATTCTGCAATACAAGTCGCGTGAAGATCCAGTGGTCTATTGAATGACATTCAGTGAGTACCAGTGACCTGAAACTTTCCAAGGCCCGGTTTGCCATCTTATCAGCTCTTCTACCATAACAATCCACTAATGGGTTCACAAAACTGCATTTGGTCACAGAGAGCAGAAGGTGAAGTGCCAGGGGAAAAGCTATGTTCTGGTAACAGCAAAAGCCTATGTGCACGTGTCCAGTAAATAACAAGCTACAGCATAATGATCTGCAGGAAGCAAAAGGAAGAACGCAGAAGCCCACTGAGATTATTGCTCCACTGCAGATTGTGTTCACGTTTTACCACTGTTATTATATAATAGAAGCACTATTATTTTCTGTGTTGTTTTGAATTTAGCAATATTTCATGCTGTTTCCACAAAAGGGAGAAAGTTATATGCCATTACGAATTTCACCAACAATTGTACAGGAAAATTGACCAATTACCAAGCTGACTCAAAATGTGCTTTTACAATTACTTTTTAATGGATTCTACCCCCATGCATTTCTAGAAAGCATCAATCACATTTCCATAGAGCTGTATTGTGTCTGTCCAGAACACCTGATCTTACTTTGCTTTTTTTAAAAAGCCATAGATTTGTTTACAACACAACTTTTAGAATTCACATTTCTATTCTTTCTCTTATTTTATAAGAATGAATATTACCTTTTTGATGATGAGCAATGACTTACATGAATAAATGAAAATCTCACAATGTAGCTCAGCACTTTAGAATGCTTAATCTGGTTGATGAAATGTCAGTGACCTTCACACATGGTCTGTTTTCCTGCACTTCAGCTCAAAAGCTCAAAAGCAAAATGTCAAATACTAGAGTACTTTCAGAGCTACCTCTGGTGGGGAATATTAAATTGAACTGATTGATTTATTGAGTTTATGAGGACTCTAGCTTCTTCTTTAGCAAAGCATCCCAGTTGCTAATGTTGGAATTATAGATTGTAATATGAGAATTCTCTTAAAATAATAGAATCAGAGCCTAAAAGGTCATCTAATCCAACCTCTATCAATGCAAGTCAGAATTCACGTATATGTTTTCCCCCTGAAATATTATTTCAGAGATAAGAAATTTAAAATATTTCAGTGGTTTGAAATGGAAAATAGAAGAGTAACATTGGTACTGATGTTTTCAGTGCTCTCTGGTTTACAAATAACAAATGAAAAGCCAAGAGTTTCTCCCAGAGTCATAAAATAATAGTATTTAAATATTTACTCATGATAGATAAATTACTATGCACTAACGATAGATAAGATAATCCATTGACTTCTTTATACAAGTACAAAACTCAAATGATATAGGTTAATCACAGTTGGATAGTATGCCATTATATAGCACAGCAGTATGGCTGTTTTTCTGTAAACAGCTAGTTGCATACCGCATGTTTGATGTTGAGGAAATTGAACTAGCAGAAAGAGGAAACAAGTCTCTGCTATTATTGATTTTGATCGACTTACTGTTATTATTTTGTTTATTATATTGTACTGTTATATAATTTTAATATATTATTATGTTTAATGGATGTATCTGTTTGTTCAACTCTGTAAACTGCCCAGAGTGGCCTTTGTTGCCAGATGGTGCAGTATAAAAGTCTAATAAATAAATAAATAAATAAATAAGTGTTTCAGTATGCTATTGTCATGTGCTGTCAAGTTTACTCCAACCTATGACAAAACTATACATGAGAAAATTGTCTCCAAAATGTTCCCTCCACAACAGCCTTGCTCAACTCTTACAACTTAGGTCTGTGGTTTCCTTTAGGGAATCATTCCATCTAAAATTAGGTCTTTCTCTTTTTCCTTCTGCCAGCACATTTTCCTAGCATTGTTGCCTTTTCTGGAGAAACTTGCTTTCTCATATGTACAACAGCCTCAGTGGCATCAATTTTGCCTCCAGTGATCACTCTAGGTCTGATTTGCTCTTGGACCCTTAATTAGCCTTTCTGGCAATCTAGGATATCCAAAAGTTCTCTTCCAGCACTGCATTTCAAATGAATCATATTTTTCCCTGTCCAGCTTTCTTCCCTATCCAGCTTTCAAACCCAGCTTGGTGAATGGGAATGAAATAGTGCAGATTATAGTGGCCTTGGTTTCCAGTGATACATCCTTAAATTTGCTTATCTTTTCTAATTTATTCATTGCTAGTCAAAGTCTTCTACTGATTTCTTGGCTGCAATCACAATTTGGACTGATGACTGAAACAAGGTATAAAAAATATTTCACTTTTTCATTCTCAGAATTAAAGTTGTTTAATTTTTTTTCTTTTAGATTGTGTCATCTGTCTATCTCAATTTGCTCATGTTTCTTCCATTCTTCTCAAATTACATGTACTGAAGTTTCACACCTCCTTCATTTGAATGTAGTCTGGCTTTCTGTATGATGTGTTCTGCCTACAGACTGAACAAGTAAGGGGATAGAATGCATCCTTGTCTGACATGTTTGCCTATAGGAAACCAGTATTTTCTGATCCTGTGCATTAAGCATCTCTTGCTTGTGGTATCTGATCAATTTTCACTTGGATGCTTCATAAAAACTTTCAATTTCATTCATTCATAGACTTGAATGATGATTATGTTTATTGGTTTTCCAAAGATTGATATTACTTGTTTAGACCTTGCATTATCGCCCCTAACTGCTTTTCAACTACTTGTCTACATCTTGCCTCAGTATTAGAGACACTCCACTTTGGATTTTTTCATCTTCAGAGCAGAACACTTTTATACTGAAAATGTCCTAGTCCAGTTTACTTTAGTTCACTGACACAAAGCACAGTAATGTTTATATATTTCATTTATTGTTTTATGATTTCCAGTTTACCTTGATTCATTTCTCACATTCTATGTTCCAATTGTACATAAATGTGTACACAAAAGTTCGAACAGTATAAATTCAGAATTGGCTTGATCTATAGTATCATGTGGGCACTATTCAGTTTCACAAATTCTTCTTCATATTCTTTTTTATTAGTCTCCAGCAATATAATTGTTCAAATGATGTATTTGCGATGGGCACAAACCGAAAATTGGTAATTCATTTTGGTTCAGTTCGTTTTAGGGCTTGGTTCAGTTCATTTTGTTTTAACAATTTTTTTCAAATATTCATATTGTTGGTTCATTTTGTTTGTTATTCATTTTCCCCTGCTTTGCACAATTTAATCAATTTCACAGCGTGCGGGCGGGAAAAAAACAATAAAAAATAATAATTATAAAAACACAGACATTGACAACAACTGCACAAACTGGACTGGCATCATCCTCATCATCTTCAATCATCATTCATCACATTATCCTTATCAGGTGGCAGCGGCAGCGGTGGCAGCCAATCCTGGCCCCTATGGCAGGGGCTTTTTGATGTGCTGGCTTGGGTTAGGGGTAGGGTTTGGGCTGGTGCCTTGTTTTTTTTCCCCAAGCATTGACTGCATGGCCCCTGGGGCCAGGTCGATGCTAGTTTTATTTTTATTGATTTATTTTATTTTATTTTTATTGTAAATTTTTTTACTGCTGACCACATGGCCCATGCTGCAGCTGTAGCACAGGCTGGTCAGCTTTTTAAAAAAATTTGCTGGCCACGGGCTGGGTCCAGTGTTCGCGGGCCAGTAATGGGCCCGCATGCCAGATCAGAGTTTTTTTTTTCTTTTCTTTTCTTTTTTCTTTTTGTTGGCCTGTGGGCCAGTTCCACGACCCATGGGCTGGTACTGGGCCCGCATGCCAGTTTTTAACTGCCATCCACGGCCGCCTACCAGATGTAGCGTGGCCGGTCGGCTTCCCCCCCCCCCGGTCGCCTTCTCCCTGCAGCCAGGAAGACCGGACCATCCAGGAAGGACCAGCACCAGGTAGGAGACATCTCCACCCACCGCAATTAACGAAATGAACCTAAACGAACCATTTTGTGGGTCCGTTTCATTTCATTCTAAATCCACTCTGAGGTTCATTATTCATTTCATTCTGTAACAAAATGAATAAAGAATAACAAGACAAACTTAAAGTTCATTTCATGCCCATCTCTATATACAATATAAAATGATACTTGGACATTCCCTGCCCCTTCCCCTGTAGCATGCCATGGCGTAGAGCACTGTTATTTTTTTCAGCAGGCTTTCAGGGTGCCAATGTTTGGGATTTTTTTAAAAACACAAATGTAGCATTAAAATGTTGAACGCGGGAACTTGATTGTGTAAATATTTGCTTGAAAAAAACAACAACATCCACATCTACACATTTAGAAATCAAGGGGATTGTTTCCTTTATGTACTTTTGTCACATGTTGAATTTGTATGTCAGTCTACTGTATAATTTCTGTCATCATTTCCCTTCTAATTCTACAATGCTGTTCCACCCCCCTCTCTCTAATTATTGCCTTTTTTTCATTTATTGAAAGATAAGTGGGGCATTTGCTCTATTTCCAGGCCAACTGGCACTCACCACTATTTTCTGTCATTATAATTGGGTTGGAAACTAACAGCCCTTCTTCATCTCTTGGGAACAGATAGCACTGGTGCCACAGTCTAAAGGCTATATGAATATTTTCCTCCCAAGCTGTAAAACACAATCCCCCAGACAGATGAAATCTGTGCATTTTGGAAGCTAAAAGATTCACTTGGCTCAGGTTTTATTCTATTGGCGTGACTGAGGCATAAGGGTATTACATTTGGTTTCACAGTATGTTATTCTGCTCAACTCGCCAGACTACTAAAATGGACTAATCAGATTTATTTGTGAAAGATTAAAGTATGGAATGAATGTTTTCCTTGCAATGTTAAATAACCAGAACATCCTGAAGAATCCCAAACAGTTGAGCAAAAGTCCAACCCAAAGAAGGAATCTTGCTTTTAACTCTCTGGTTTTACTACAAGCAATATTAACATAAGCAATTTCCTTACACAACTAAACCTATAATAGTAGTCAGTCAACAAGCATGCAACTAAACCTTAGAATCTTTTATACATTCCATATCCCCCTTTTCAAAGAATTCATTTCCAGAAAAGGCTTCTTCTCTCCATGTGCATGGGTGTGTAAAAAAAAGAAAGAAAAGTCTTATAAGAGATTAACCATTTTTCTTCTTCTCTGATTATGTCTCAGATTGTTGGGGATTATATGACCAAGGGTGGTAAATAGTTATGAGGCTAGAAGAAATCAGAAGGAGAGGTGTCATGTTGCAGGCATCATTCTCAAAATCATGTCAAACATCACAACTCCATAGCTCTCTTTGAAGCTTGTTAAAATTCTGGCAAGGATCAATGAGCATGGCCGTAGTTGATCAAAAAAGCCAACATCAGTTTATACCAACAAAACGTCTGACCTGTAATCTTTTTTTCATATTACCCTCTTGTATATTATGTGTGCTGCTATCAGAAATGAAATCAAGAGGCAGACTACTAGCTATGCACAGATGCAGAAATGAGAATGACCTTAGTAGCAGGAGATATAGCAGGGGTCTGGAACACCTGCAGCTTCTACTGCAGAAATGATGATTGAAAGGAGGGATGGGGGCATACTCCCAAGCACTATCATTGGGAACATACTGGGAGCCAATTTAAAGCATTTTAGTACTCTCTTCTTTAGTATTATCTTCTCTACATTGTCATTAATGGATAAAAACTTTCAGCCTCTGCACTGAGCAATCATTATCATTTGCAATTTATGACCTCACTACTATTGATGGAAACAATCAAAATGCATTTTCTCAGCTTTACACTAAGCAGATACCTACATAAAATGTATTGCTCTCCATTCAGGGGAAAAAACATGCACATATTTTATTAATATTTGCATTTATTCACATGTTTATTCAAGTTTATTCAATAGCCGAAGGGCTTTTTAACCCTATGAATATGTCTAAAGAATTAAATCTAAGAGGCTCTTTTTCTTTTCCTAAAGTATTTTTAAAACTACTCCTTCTTTACCACTTCTGTATATGTGGAAGTTTACAAAACAGTGTTACAACATAGCTTATGTCTCAAAAGGGATTTGACCCATTGGTTGTGTGATAATTCCTCCTGAGAAAAAAAACAGACTTCATATTGAAGTTATGAGAACTGACATTGGATTCTTCGAACCAATGCCATGCTAGTGGTTTGTGGTTGAAAAAGTCAGCCACATTTTTCTCCACTAGTACTGTTTTCTTAGACAATTTTTTTTTGCAAGAGATGGTCTGAATAAGGAGCGAAGGAAGGAATCAGATTAAATGATTGATACATCCATGTTCTAATCTTAGGGAATGTTTTGTTAGGGGGTCTCCAATTTTAATGCTTTACATGAAGGGTTGTGAGGACTCCTGCCTCCTTTCTTGTTCACAAAATTCTTGGATCAGGGTGATGGGTTGGGGGAAATTTTCAGTTTTCATTGGATTGTAATTTCAAAATTCTTCAGTTTCTCATTAGATGTTTAGTTCATACAGGAAAAAGAGGGAAAGGGAAACTATTGGAAAACTTAATTTTTATAGAGTTCTATAGCATGTCTATTGGATTCTTACCTCTGTTCTCTATACCATCCTTTCTACAAGAAACAAATGTAGAACTTGGTAAAAGTAAGCATTAAGTAAACTTTCTATTTATTTTGCCTCACCAGTCCTATGGCCAAGAATGATGACAATCAAGAAGCTTATTGTGTCTTTGAAAGATGGTCATTGCCCAAGAATTAAAGACACCGCATAGCAATTTTAGGTAGGATGAGCTTCAACAAGTCCTAGACATTGAAATAGTCATCATTTCAGTGTATCCATGCATTACTATTACAAAAACCTTATTATATTTTTAAACACCATTAATTTCTTAGGCCCTGCACTGCTGAAACTTAGTAGGCAAGTCTTTATGACTAGTATATAAAAAACAAAGGGGATGGCATCTGGTCTATTCATTTATCTTCTGCTACTCACACTGAAGTAAAATATTTACAGCAACTAAAAAAAAGTTTGTAACTTCTGAAATAATAAGGAATTTTTCAGTGTGAACCTTAGTGGATGACAATCCACTTCTTCAGACATAAATATAAATATGTGGATTGTCATTCATAAACACTCACACTGAAATTCATTTCTTCTTTGTTATACATACCAAACCAGACTAACAAACCTACTCCTCTGAAAAATACCTGAGGCCTAGGTTTTGAATGATGGTTTGAAAGATCATGACAACAGGAAAAGCCACTGAGGGGGGCATAGTATCATGATATGTTATCAGACACAAACTTCCATGGAATAGCAAAGGCCAATTTAATCAATGGCAGAAGTGTAAGCAAACAAGTTTCATTGGGATCAGCAATTGGATTTGGGCTTTCATGGTGAAATGTATCTGGAGTAGAAATGGGCACGACTCAAAAAATGGTGTTTCGTTTGTCATTTGGTCGTTTAGGGGTCCATTTTGGTTCGTTTTCGTTTTCGTGACGTTTTTTGCAAAAAAAATTCATTTTCGTTTCGTTAGGTAATGAAACGAAAAAATGAACACAAAAATGAAAAATTGCTGTTTTGTTAGCATTCTTTTTAGTACAATACATCTGCTGCAACGAAAATGAAAAACATGGCAAATTTGGTCGTTTCGTTTTTGTTTTCGTTTTGTTTTTTTAAAAATTTCATTTCATTTTCATTGCGTAATGAAACGAAAAAATGAAAATGAAAACGAAAAATCGCTCGTTTCATGCCCATCTCTAATCTTTGGTCATTGTTTGTGAAAGCTTGTGCCAAACAATGTACAGCTTTTAAGGTCCCACAGGTTTTTTTGTTGCTATATTTTGTTGCTATATCATTTATATATTAAAAATTGAAGATAAACCCCAAATATTTTATATACCATACTATGGAGACTGTGGAGTGAAAATCTCAACATAGAGGTTACTTTTAAGACTAATGGGTTGTGTTAAAATTGTTCTATTTTGTTAGTGAATATAATAAACTCAGGATGTATGTCTATCCATCTAATATGGCTCACTCTTGTGCATCTCATTTTCCAAAGTCCTTTTTTTGCAGGGGCAGAGGAAGGGGGCAAAGGGCTGGATGCTTCTGTATATTTGTTCTGACCAAAGTAGTAGAACAATAGCAGCCACTTTGCCAGTACTTATTTCAAAGCCCAGGAATTTAATTAACATTTTCACCACTTCAAATTAAAATCCAGCCACTAAATATATGGAAGAAGCTGCCAGTGTAGTTTATGTTTCAGCCCTCACGATTTGAGGTAGCTAATTCTGCAATGTATTTAATGAGTGAAGACTGCCATCTTCTGACTCCCATTGTGATGGTGAAGAATGAAAGAGGCAGCTTAGTTATGAAAGCCCATAGTTCTCACAGCTGAAGACTTCTAGATCATATCATGACCATGTGCTCTGGTGTGATGTGCATCACATCCAGAAATTGTTCCAGAATCACAGAACAAAAATAATATATTTTGCAAAATAATTTAAACCAATAATCACTATAGCTTATCTTTAAAAAGCATATGTTTCCCTTCTAATCTTTGTGGATGAGAATACTTGTTACTTATTCTTTAAGGTAAGATCCTAAATGTCACCTAGACATTTTTTCAACCTATCTCATTTGATTCTTTTTAATGAAAGGCAAGTTTTTTTCTACTACATTGATTGAGGATGGTCAAAATTCTTGTGGGGGATTCTTTTTGGCACAGCAGTAGTAAAAATCTTTACATATTTGTTCAATATCATCACATTTTTCACCCTTTCAGCATATTCTAGTTGATTTTCACATAACTGCAATTTTTTGGAAAAAGTATAATTTATATTTCAGGTACATTTCATCTAGGTTTTTCCCCTTAACATGCCAATAATTTTTTAATGTTCACGTTTTATCTAATATACTTAACATTGCCTAACATCTTTGTCTAATAAATACATATCCCTTTTATAATGCTTCTTGTGTTTTTTTCCTCCACTACTACGGTATATCATGTGCATGTCTCTGTATCTTTCCATTTTAATTACTATTGCATAGGCAATAATGATTGGCACTTTCCCCACTTCTTTTCATTCTGGTTATAGATGCAGTCACTCAAGATCTACAGAATCTGGTGCCATGTACATTCCTTTATGCTGATGATGTCATGATTTCATCAGAGATTTCATCAGAACGCCAAGCCCAAGAATGGAGTGACCATCTGACAAGGCTTTGTCTGTGCCTGAATGTGATAAAGATGACCAACCCAAATCAATATGGTACAAGCCAAATCAATGGTATTGACCTATCAAGAATTGAGAAGGTCAAATACTTTGTTTCCATGATCACAGTCAATAGTGCCATCAAGGATTAACAGTGCCTGGAAAAAATGGCATACAACATCAAGCGTCATGTGTGACAAAATGATCAGTGACTATTTAAAACTAAAGATCTATTGCACCATCGTACGACCTGTTGTGCTCTATGATGCAGAATGTTGGCTGGTGACTAAAGAAATTGAATGTCACCTTGGTGTCATAGAGAAAAAGATGCTGTAATGGACCTCCAGCCTCACACAAAAGGATCATGTGTGCAATGGTGACATCTGAAAACACTTTATACACTATATAATTTCCAGGCCATCATGTGGATATACTAGGTGCTATAACCATTGGGACTGCAGGATGGGAAGAAGTCTTTAATTTCACTTAGAAAGGGCTTCAATGTTTATATGCTTGACTAGATATGGAGCAAAATATAGAAATGCTGCTGTATGCATGGTTTATTAGCTGGTCTTATAACTGTGGTGTTAATGCAGCTCAGTGGTTGAAATCCTTGTCAGTATGTTATGCCATGAAAGGCTTTCTCTGCAGCTTCTTCAGAATAAAGTCCCAAATGTGCTAAGGTTGATATTTTCACTATAAACTTCCTCAGTGCATTTCACTTCCACAGCCATACCGACAAACAGTTCAGCAATAAAACATAAAAATATTTCTCCTCCCCGTACTTGGGCTCTTAATTGCTGGCACAGATCATCTTCTCCAATATATTGAAGGTCAGTGCCATAAATGCTGCACATGTCCTTTACAGACTGGTTTTCTTTTGTTTGGCTTCATTGATGTGAGAGGAAAAGGTTCCAGAGAAGAAAGGGATCACCAGATCTTAGCACCAAATGAGAGCTTCTTCCTCTTACATTTCTGCTTGATGTTCATTTCCTCCCCCATGTAAGGCTGATACTGTCATCCAGCATGGTGATTTTTGTGTAAATTAATTAACTCAGTTACCTCTCTTTCCTTCCTCCACAGCTGCCAAGGTTGTCATGGAATCCTTTTTCATCTTGAGAAACCATTGGGACTGCAGGATGGGAGGAAGTCTTTAATTTCAAAAAATCTCTACTTGTGATTTTGTGCATTCATAGAATGAATGATGCAGGTCCACATATTTGGTGCATTCTTATGAAGATGCTTGTCAAATGAATATTTTATCATCCCAGTGGCAGTGATTTTTTGGGAATTTAAAGATTTCCATCTCATCCTATGGCCCTCAATGGCCTTCCAATATTTATCCTTCTAAACTACTGTTTAGTCACATTTCATTTTCTTTTCAGAAGCTAACACATGCAACCAATGCTTCTGCATGCATGATTGGCTGGATGAAAAGTACAGTTGTGTTATTTTGCCATGATTATTTCACAGTATACATCACATATCACGCCTTCTATGTTTTGCCTCTGCTTCTATTTCAGATGTGTGTTGGTTGCTAACAGTCTGGAATATGTAAATATTATTGTATTATTACAATAAATGGAATGTGCTTATCAGTTTGTTATACAAAGGAAGGAAATGAAATTGTTTTTAGATTATATGTCCTCCTGCACAGATAGCATTTATAATATTATTGGGCACCAAATTTATTCAATCTCTGTTTCACTTGGTGAAATAGCATTGACATACATCACATGCATAATGGACGAAATCACTTTGTGAATGGTATTGATGACATCACAATTTTGTTGCTATAGAGATTTTTTATTTTTATTTTTTAGATCCCACTCTTTCTCCAGGAGCTTGCAGTGATGGACTCTGAGATTCCAGCAGATCTGATTGGTTATTTGTTTGCTATTAGACAAATAATATCTCCCTTTTAAGCATCTAGTATTATAGTTTGGTCCTGAAAATATTTCTTTTCTACCTCAGAATATAGTTGTAATGATTCAGTAAAGAGGTTTGGCTGAGCTCTAAAGAAGATCAGGATTAAGTGAGTACAAGGAAGTGCTTTATCTTCTCAGAAGGTGATATTTTAGCTCAAGGAGCAGACCATAAAACCCTATACTACACCTGCTTACACTTTATCTTGGCATGTCAAATTCATTTGCTTAATGGAATCTAAATTAACTTTGCTCCCTTGCAAGCTAACCTAAATGCTGTCAAACAGAAGAAATCTTTATCTGCTTCCAGAAGAACGCTGTGAATGAAGATGACATTTCAGTGGTGATTCTGACTACATAGGAAAGCACTGAACAACCTGAAGATCTTTGGGACTTGGTGCCAAAGACTGCTTCCTGATGATGTGTCTTGTACTGTACATTATCTCTGGATCTTCGCACTTGTTCACCACCATTTCTTTCTTTCTTTCTTCCTAACATTGAATGCTTCATTATACATGATCTGAATTGTGATTCTACCTCTCACTGTATTTTTCTTCACAAACCAACAATAAACAAACAGGACAAAGGTGATTAGCACAGAAGATGTGCTGCTGGGAAGAGAGGTTCATCTTTTTTCCTCATACTGTGGTCTTGTGCCAAATCACTCTTTACTGAGGCTCTTATTAGACACACAGAATAGGGATGAATCATGTACCTCTATTGTAATACTAATAATTGTTACTACTACATTTTGCCTCATTTAATTTTTGAATGCTCAAGTCCTTTTTGCCTTGAGGATTTAAAGGAAATGTCAGATGTCAGTTCCAGCTGCCATACCATGCCTGATATTAGCTGCCACCATCTGCCACAGGACCTGTGCTGACTTTAAGTTTCCCAAATCTTGCCCACCTATGGCCCTCTGGCAACCCCAGCTGAAACCATCCCAAAGGTATCTGGCAGCTTTCCAGTTGGGATATGCCATAAGGATGGCAGTTAGATTGGAGTGTATACTTAGATAGTTATGCTGCCATCATGTGTTCTGGCCAGGGATGGGGAATGAAGGGGACCCAACATTAGACTTTTCTTCACTCATGAGCTATGCTTTAAAGAGGTTAGCCTCCATGTAAGGGTGACTATGCCAACGGGCTATGAGAGCATGACACTCTAGGGTATGGTCCAAAACAGCTGTCAAAATAGTCCTCAAATTTACAATGCTGCCTCTGGAATTTCCTCATATTATTTATTTATTTATTTATTTATTGTTATATTTATATCCCGCTTATCTCCTAAAAAAGGACTCTAAGCGGCGAACAGAAAGCGTCCAAGCGCCAACATAACAGAGAATAAAATACATCAAAACCCAATAACAACTACAGAATAAAACAGTATAAAACAAATATAGGAAAAAAAGTCCTAGTGCCTCCTAATGCATCCCAACACGCCAAAGACGTAAATCCTAACAATTTAAAAGTTGGAGACACCGGTGGTAGCAATCAATAAAGTGATAGCGATGGCGGAAAGAAAAAAAAATTAAGATTCGCCAAAGGCCTCTCGAAATAAAAAAAAATTTAACATTTTTCGAAAGGCCTGCAGGGACTCTGCAGAGCGCACTTCACTAGGGATGGAGTTCCATATGGAAGGGGCTGCCATGGAGAAGGCCCGGTTCCGTGTAACCGCCTTCCGGGCCTCTCGAGGGGTGGCAACCAGGAGCGAGTGCGCTCGCACCTGCCGAACTGGCCAGGCCGAGGTGGATCGCTGGACGATACGCTCTGTCAGGTAGTCCGGTCCCAAGCCATGGAGGGTTTTATAAACTAAAACCAAGACCTTGAATCTAATCCGGGCTGCAACGGGCAACCAGTGCAAGCGGGCCAGGACTGGGGTGATGTGGTCATAACGACGCACACCAGCCACCAGCCTGGCCGCCGCATTCTGTACCTGCTGCAGACGCCGGAGAAGAGTCAAGGGCAACCCCATGTAGAGGGCGTTAAAGTAGTCCAGCCTCGAGATCACCAGTGCTTGGACCACTGTTCTCAGAGAGTCAACATCCAGGTACAGGCGGATCTGGGCAATCTGGCGAAGATGGTAATAGGCGGCCCTGGTCACTGATGCCACCTGAGCCTCCATGGTCAGCACCGGGTCCAGGACCACGCCCAGATTCCGCACCCTCTCCGCTGGCTGGAGGGAACCCCCCCCAGACGCGGAAGAGGGCCACTGTACCCAGATGGTGAGCTCCCAAAGAACATGACCTCCGTCTTCTCGGGGTTGAGCATAAGCCTGTTCGCCCCGGTCCAGGCCAGGATGGCATCCAAGCACTCATCAAGGATCCTCACAGCTTCCACTGCAGAGGTGGAAAAGGGGAGATAGAGCTGCGTGTCATCAGCGTACTGGTGACAGCAGACTCCAAAACTCCTAATGACCCCAGCCAGCGGCCTTACGTAGATGTTAAACAGCATAGGGGACAGCGACGACCCCTGTGGAACCCCACAAGGGAGTATCCAAGGAGCCGACAACTCCCCCCCATGCAGAACGTACTGTGGACGGCCCTCCAGGAAGGATCGGAGCCAACTGCGAGCAGTGCCTCCGATTCCAACCTCAGAGAGCCGATCCAACATGATACCGTGGTTGACGGTATCAAAGGCCGCTGACAAATCCAGAAGAACCAACAGGGTAGAGCCACCCCTGTCGGCCGCCCGGATTAGGTCATCTTGCAACACGACCAAAGCTGTTTCGGTCCCCCGACGAGGCCTGAACCCGGACTGGCAAGGATCGAGGCACTGCCGATCCTCCAGGTATGACTGCAACCGAAACCGCCGCCACCCTCTCGATCACCTTGCCCATAAACGGGACGTTAGCAATTGGACAATAATTAGTTAATTCGTCCTGGGAAAGGCCTGGTTTTTTAAGAATGGACTTTACCACCGTCTCCTTCAGACGAGAGGGAAAAAACCCCTCGCTGAAGGAGGCGGTGGCGATGACCGAAGCCCATTCGGCCATGGTCCCACTGGCAGCTTTAATAAGCCAGGCAGGGCAGGGATCAAAAGGAGTGGACGCCGGCCGGCAATGAGCCATAGCCTTAGAGGCCTCGACAGCAGAAACAGGCCCAAGCGCATCCAACCGAGGCGACGAAGGCGGACCAGCAACTGGGGGTGCCGGGGCAGTGCTACTGCAACCGGAGTCGAAGCCGGCCCTGATGGCCTCAATTTTGGTACGAAAAAAGGCTGCGAAATTCTCACTACTGAAATCAGTAGGAGGAGGCCTAGCCAAACTAGGATTGGTGAGGTCCCGAACCACCCGGAAAAGCTCCGCCTGGCGGTTAGAGGCCTCACCAATTCTCAGGGAGAAAAAAGATCTTTGAGCCTCCCTGATCGCGTTGGAATAGCGCCTAGTCTGGGAAACAACAGCAGCCTTATTAATAACCATCCGGGTTCTTCTCCAGCTGCGCTCTAGTCTTCTCCTCACCTGCTTCATTGCTCGGAGCTCAGTCGTGAACCACAGCGAGGGCCAAGCTCGGCACCGGAGAAGACGCTTAGGGGCGATCCGGTCAATGGTATGGGCAGCTGTATCAAACCAGTGGTTGGCCACAACCTCGGCCGGCGCGCCAGTCAGTTCTCCAGGAAGCACCCCGAAGACCTCCTGGAACCGAGAAGGGTCAATGAGTCTTCGGGGGCGGGCCAGGACAGGAGGCTGATGGTCCCCACGAGGAGGGGCCAGAATCGCCAGGGGGAAAGAAAGCAGGTGGTGGTCTGACCATGACACAGGAAGGGAGACAATGCCCCCAACCTCCCGACTCGATGTCCCCGACATGGAGGAAAATACCAGATCCAGGGTATGGCCTGACCTGTGAGT